>JAUCNO010001819.1:25375158-25389686 GCA_032353835.1 Enteromius viviparus | reverse complement strand
TAGAAAACAATGTGTTCGAATTTTAAAGACATGGCGCGACGCGGCGCTGCGCTGCGCGTCCGGTGTGCGACCCCCTTGAGTTTCTTCATGTGTGATTCGTAGAATAGGATTTGAAGAATGTGTGAAGGTGTAACTGTTGTGTTGTGTTTGTAGGAGAGGAAAAAAATCTACAAGTTTACAACTCTTTTCTCTGTGACTTCAAATTTATTGATACACATGTGTGGGTATGCTCTACAGCTACGAATTCCGCACTCACATGTGTTCAGTAGTTTTGCACCAAAAATACCTTCATACCTAAACTACTTACAATAGTTCCACTTTAGCACACACTTCAGTACATTTCAAGTTGGATGTCTGCACAATAAAAGTGCGTTAAGTACAAATTATAGTTGAAATTTAGCTGACTTTAAGTATAAAGGTTAAGTATACTAAAATATACACAAATATGTAAATGTATTTGTAGTATAATTAGCATGAAATAAATGTTTTTCAAATACATTTGAGTATATTTAGGATAATGTTTTACTCTAAAAAATTTTACCATTAAATTGTTTAATGGTATTTTTTGATACAGGTACACTTCGAGAATATATACTTCCTTTGAGAATAAAACTGCTTCCTTCTCATCAGTTATTTTATGGTAAACCTTATTTATCAAAGCTCAACAAATATGAAATACCATTTATGAGTGAAACACTGTTAAACAGAAGATAGCCATCAATAAAACATCTTTATTGCATATTTATTTCCTTACAAGATTAACAGAATGCATTAAAGCTGCATTTGTAGAGAAAAGACATTTGGACAGATTAAAAATTCGCGAAAAAAAAAAAGAAAGATTAGACATGATGGAATATTTTAATCTATTGACATCCCTACAGATGGTATTACCGCACGTTGTACAACAGTGCAACTTTTTACTGTCTTCTCAGTAACAAATTACATGAATTGCATTTCAAATCATTCTAGGAAGAAAATTCTAGCTCTCAGAGCTGTTTTGTAAATGCTAGTTGGTTGTGAATCAGTATTCCCAGAATTTCTTGCTGTTCTATAGCAACAGATGGACTATTCTGTGAAAGCATGATCTAGATTTAAACCTGTGCCTGAGTAATCATGTGTTAGTGTGACATTTACAGCCCTGCAATCCCTCTATGTATGATGAGAGAGTGTGAAAAAGGTGTTGGAAGTGTGAATGTGTGTGTAAACAGATTCATAAATTCTCTCTTCCTGATCCCAGCCCTTACCTCAGCAGGGCAGCTTTTCGTTGTTTGACAGGGAGCTTTGAAAAGGTCACTGGGACTTGAATCACCATTAACCTCGCCCCTCCCCATTCTCTCACACAGGGAAACTGGAGAGCCAGAGCCACCAAAGTGCCAAGAAGTGTTTAATGCAGCCAGCGTGACCTGAACAAAGCCACGGTGGTCAAGAGACGAGGAACAGAGAGTCCCTGTGGAAGCCTCACGTTGGCCTTGTCATGCTACAGCAGGAATCACCATGTCACATATGGGACGTCTGGGACTAATGGTGACATCAGTAGCACGGCAAATGCACAATCATTCCCTGATTAAATGTTATTGCTTTTTTCTGCAATAAAAGGCTGAAGACTACTTGTGTATTGGTTCCTTAATACATTTCAGTGGGAAAGCATTTGAAACTATCATTTATTTGTTATAATATAGTCTTTTGGGTTATTTTGCGTATAATACTGCTGTATAATTAACCAGCTCCCTTTTAATCTCAATTGGATTTCCAGCTCATAAAGCCGACGGTCTGAACCTGAACCGGTTGGCTGAGCATGGAATTTTCTGCTTACTAAAGAGGCAATTGTGCTGGAGAGCTCATATTGGAGCTGCTCTTGTTATTTGGGCCACAATGGCTGTCAAAGCCAGAGCCTCTCAGGTTTTGGGCCTGCTGCTCTCAAAGTGATTGAGTGGCCTCTTTGTGACACAAGCATCTCTGCACCAGAAAGAGCAAATAACTGGCTCCATTAACGCTTGATTGCACGATGGGAACTGCATTAAAGTAGCCTGCCATGTATTGAGCATGCTTTTTCCTCTTCTTGTGCAAAAGGGGCATCGGTCTTTCTACGTATTTCAACAAGGGGTAAATACATCAGCATGATAAATGATCAACTAGCATCTGCAGTCTGTTGAATAAATAGACTTTACTGGATTGCTTTATTTTTATTTAGGTTCATATGGTATAGGTGAATATTTCTTGGTAAACCTCAGAAATATTAATTAAAATAAGTACACTTCCACCAAATGCCCATTCCAGCGATTCGAAAAATTATTATTATTAATGTAATGTAGCGATGAAAAATCTAGCCATATATTCATTTATTTTTTCACAGAAAATCATGTAAGTTAAGTATGGTGTGCCACAAAGTTCTGTATTAGGCCCTTCACTGTTGTTCTTGGACATGCTTCCCTTTAAGATACTATTAAGAAACATACTGGTACGCAATGGTATATGATAGATTAACATGCAGATTTATTTATTATATAGTATTTTATATTTCACAATAGTCTACTTATGATTGAGAAATGATATATTTTCTTTCTCAATTATGACCTTACTTAAAGGTTTTAATAATGACCATCCTTTTGCAGCATATCTGTCACTTAGCTTCATTTTTCCATCATATTGTAATGTGCAATTAATTGTCTGAAAAACAAGTACTGTTTGAGTTTAAGATTAAACCTTTTGAAAACCCTCCCTTGCCTAAAGTCAGAGAGCAGCTAATCAATCTCGTCATCTCAAACACCTATGGGGTGCTGGGCACTTCTTTGTGCCAAAGTACAAAAGACATTTTCCGCGGAGAACTGTAGAGCTTCCAAAATTCTGTTTCACGAAGCCGTGGTCGGCGATGTGGCGTTGGGTGGGCTTCAATGCACGGCTGATGCGAGGGACTTATAAATGAAATATGTTTATCAATAAAAACAACAGTATTATAGAGTTTTGAAACAAATCCCCTGCATTTGTTTAAACAAACAGTATTAAAAGCATGATTCAAGTGTGAAAGAGCTTATTATCTTATGAAAAGCTTATGTTTTTGCATTTGAATGAAGGGGCATTTTAAGAGAGGCTTAGGTTGTAGAAGGAATGTCAGCAGCAGGTCTTCCTGTTCTCAGTCAGCACTTTCCTTGCAGGCATTTCCTTCTCTTACCACTGTTTGACAGGCCTCACTCTGTTAACCCAGAATAAAGGAAAGTGCAAATGAGTGTACCTGTGGCTACAGACACGACGCTGCCACCCTGGCACCCAGAAATAGAGTGAAAAATCTCTCCCCACAGCTGGGTTTATGATGAAACCTGGAGCTGCTGGTCTGTTGTCAGCCAGTTGGATTGGACATTGTTAGAGGAGCTTTCCAGTGTTCACTGAGCTGTGGAAACAGAGAACGAGTAATAACCTACCTGCACATCAGCAAATAGCATTTTTACATTATTAAGAAATCAAAAGATGCATTGAATGTAGGTGTTTATTTTCTGTATTAAACTAATATGCATGTGTTTTGTCATTAAGTGCTAAGTGTCTGCCTTTTGTGTCTTTAAAAATGATCATTCCTCTCAGTAATGTCCGAAGGAATGCTGTCAGTCGTTGTGTACCAACTGAAAGCAAAAATACTACCGATAAATTATGCTACTTTACTACCAAATGTGCTTTATAGAATAGCTCCACCTCTTTTAAAGGGACTGCTCATCCAAAATGTAAATTCGGGCATAATCAAATCAGTTAAAATTTGTACAATTTCTCAGAAAAAGCATATGTAGCAGAAAGCCCATGCCGGTCATTTCCTGTAATACATACGTAATTGAGGTTTCAGAGCTACAATATTTCAGTTTATTTCTGGCAACATAAGTGCTTTCAGGTGTTTATGTTCAAAAGTCAGGGTAGACTGTGAGGTTTAATTACCTAACCAGTAATTAGCTATGATTAATTTCATAAAGCGACCTTGAAATGCACTCTGCTTTACAGTTATTAAAATGTAATATTAGAATAGGTGATGGCAACTGTTATTATTTATTTTTATCTATTAGACTGTTAAGTGAGATAAACAGACCTCTGCTAATAATTGATTTCTGGAATTTGACGAAGAGTTAAATGTCATTCGTGAAAAGACTACATTCACAATTAGCATGCTGTTATAATTCAGACACTGAAATACTAATTAAGTAATTAAAAACTAATTGATTAATTAAATAATTCTAAAAAAAAAAACAAAGGATACAAAAAGTAAACTATATTTTATTTTTTATACATTTGCTTTTCATTAAAATGTGTCTAAAATTGTACAAACAGTTTATAATTTCATGTTAAAGACAAACTAAGAGTTACCATGTTAAAACCGGTTCGGGAGATTAGAAGAAAATAAGAAAAGACACCAAAAACGCCTTTGACTCACAACACATTCAAACACGTGGGAAGTTTCAGAAAGAATGCCTGGCAGCGGTGGAATGGAGCACGATCCGGTTTCCGCGTCTTATCGCGCACTGCGCGCGTGGGGTTCAATCCATGCGGATCATTCTCCTGGATTTCATGGCGCTTCCTCCTCCTCCTGCCCTTTAGTTACATTGTATCTCCCTTACTGAAAGGAGCGAGGGATCTAGGACTCAACTCAAGGAAAAAAAATGAATGAATATACGTGAAAATGGACGTGCCGGGATGTTGGATTTATTGTCTTGGAGTTTAAGAAAGACACATTTGAAGAGCGCTTTGAGATTTAGATCCCGCGACGCCAGTTTCAAGGCAGTGTTTCCATTTCTGAACGGGATCTTTAGGAGTGTGATGGCTGCTGGCCTTCCCTTTCTCTAGTTGCTGGATGTGTTGGAAAGTGCACTGCTTTGGGATCATTTTTGGAATTCCCTTCGCAAATCCAGAGGCATTTCCACCTTTCTCTATGGAATGTACATAAGTATTCTCTGGATAGGGGTTCGCGTGTGGGGTAAGTGGCGCTGGGATTAATGCATTTCTTTTGTGTGTGTGTATGTATGGTGTGTGTGTGTGGGTAGGGGGTGGTGTTTTATTGGTGCAGATGGAGACTGGAGGTGCTTTAGCCCGTTAGCTTAGCTCGGTTGTCATGGCTCACACATGCTTTGACCATCTTAGCGAGTCATTTCCTTAAGAGCAACGCGGACCAATGCGTTTGAACCGCGCGTTAGGTGCGGCGAATCGAACAACGAGTTCCAGTTTACTCGATTACACCGCGCAGTCGTTTCCCCCTCGCGGAGTGAGGAAATACACGGGTTATACAGTCAATAAACACTCGGGCTATGTTTAAAACAGCACTGGTTTGTTTATGCTGGAGTTGCAGTTCTCTGGAAGAGCTCGAGTCTGTTATGAGTGTCAAAGGATGTGTGAGTATCAGCAGATTCATAGTGAATCACTGCTTCCAAACACACGACTCACTCTTGGACGCCATAAAATACAACCTTCAGCAGCCACACGTCTTCAGAGCACCCATACACTAACACTAACAAAAGGTACTACCATGGCTTTTTAGTCATGGTACCATGGTTATGTCATGGTTTTTGGAAGTAGAGAATAACATGTTTTTGAACAAATATTATAACAATATTTGAAGTTGCCTGTCTAAAACTACTTGAAACGTAAATAACGTGTGTCAAAGTACCGTGGTATTAACATTTGATACCATCTTTATAGCTTATCTTATCTGCTTGCTTGCATTTCCCACTGGTTCAGAATAATTGTATCAAGCCATAATTCTGCTAGTTTTATCACTGTGTTGATTGAGTAGAGGCCAAATGTGTTTGCTTTATGACGGGGATTATAAGCTCTGTGGCTAATCTTCACTGCCTTACACTCATCCTTGTCAGAAACACTAGTTTTCCTGCTCATCACCTTTAAACTGCTCGCGTGAGCTACTTGCAAATGGATTCTATCTCAAAACCTAACTTATCTTTAAAGTAAATTAAAAAATTATTTGTTGCAGCAGGCTAATGGGAAGTACGTTTTAGTGTCACCATACATTGGACATTGTGAAACGTGTATTACCGTGTTTAGGTGTACCCAAGTTTTCTTCGAGTCTTAAAGTATTAATGTACCCTTTAAGAAATTGAGATGTAGTAATGTCTTTAATCTTAAATTCACAAAGCAGTGGCTTTAAACGTAGGATGCGCTGTAAAAATTAAAGTATTTTTTTTTCCCTGATGCAAATATCAAAACTTCCTTTAATCAGCATACATTTACTTGAAATACAAATCAAACATGCAAGATCTCGTTTTCTGAGAAACTGACCAAGACTTTGTGTGAATTAAAGTTGGATATCGGCAGATATTTGCTCTAGTTTTAAGCGTAAAGCTTGTTTTTCAAGTGAACGTATCCATTTAGGAATCTTTAGACATTTGCGGTGAAAACAAGAAAAAAAAATACTGATGAAGAGCATCACTTCTAAGAATTGCTAATGCACAACATTTACTTATTTAGAGATCAAATTGACTTACTGTGTTCCTTTCACTTTTTTACTTGGTCTCAAAAAGAGGTATTAACTGTAATACTCTTCATAAAAACCCTGAACTACAGAATCCCTGATATTACCACCATGGTATTCTTTGACATACCTTGGGCATGTAAATAAATACGCTGGTATGTTAATAAGATCCCGGTTTATTCAATCCCATGGTTCTAGTGCAACTATTGTTCACTATTGAATGTGTGTGAATAGAGCTGAAATGCATTTGCCCTATTGCATCTATTTAAAGAGTCAGCAGCACAGATATCAAGTAGCATCAAGTGAAAACCACATTTAGGGAGAAAAATAATCATATAATGCATATGGAAAATAATTAGTTTAGAGAAGAGTTCGTTTGATCTTAGAAAGACGTGTGATGTAATTTAATGAATTATTGGTGTAGACACATGTTAATGATGTTTCAGAAATCATTTAAAGACTCTGAACTTGACTTTTAAACGTAATATTAAATATGAGGGTCCTCCTTTGGTGACAGATTATGTTAATACAGTGTAGGTTGATAATATTGGCCAAACATTATCTGCCTTTACCTTGCAGTACTCTGATATTATTGTAAAGCAGTGTTATTATTAGATGGTAATACTTTGGCACATAAAAGTACTTGTCCAAAAAGATTGCAATATTTTTGTAAGGGTTTCTTGACACCAAACACAGGAAAAAATGCGAACTTTCATATGAACTACTTTCAGCATGATTTGCTTTTATCAGTAATAATGTTGTAGAGTACTTGTGTGGAGGTGGCGGCCGGCCGGAGGGCGAATCTATTACCTGTGTCTCAGACAGTGTTTTATTTTCTCTCTCTTTTTAGCTGTTTGGTGTCTGTAGAGTTGAGATTTGTCTACAGGCCAAAGCTAGATGTTTACTGTCTATGCTTTACACTAAAAAAGCTAAAAAAAAAGTCTAGACGGCTGTTTTTAGTCCATATATTGTAGTGCCCAAACAAGCTTTGATATTGAAAGTTCTCTGATCCTGTGTTAGGATAGTCTAGAGAAATCGATTCCCCTGAGCCGATGGGAGCGCACATCTGCAAGAGAGATATATTGCTGTAGGTCAGTATGTTTGCAAATGCTTAGAAAGATCCATACACTCATTATGAATTTAGTGTCATGTCACCACTCAAGTTATGCACATCATTCAGTTCAGCATTCAATCTTTATTGCCGTTACACATGGTCTGTAGCTCGTGCCTTTAGGTTATCCTTCTAATGCAGATAAATGTTATTCTCTGTCGGTTTTTGCAACTTCAATGGGGATAATTATAATTATATTAGACATTTTATGTAAATTAGCCAACATTATGAAAATTGTGACAATTTTAATGTAGTCCTACTTTTATTTGGCTTAAAGTTCTCTAAAGACAGTTTGTGTTTTAATATCTTGTGTATCTTTCTAGAATCGGTTCTAATTAACTTTTTAAATAAATCTATTCTAAAGGCTAATTTTATTACTGTTATTTTTTATAAATGTTTACAAACTCTCTGTATGGCTTAAAAATGTTTTAGTGAAATATATTGTCGTCTGTATACTGTATTGCTACATCGTTGCACATTTAGAAATTATTAGATCGCATTCTTCCTATGATTTTAGTGGAAAACTGTGGAAAGTATGATTTGTACTGTATTTAAATTTTGGAATTTAACCTGTTAAATAAGTTCCTGTTAACTATTTTATAACAGAAAAACAAATATCAATATGCACAGCAAATATTCCCAAAAGGCTAAAAAAATATTAGGATTTGTGATGATTCTGTGATGCCAGGTTTAAAAGCGTATTGAATAAGCTGTACATCTCCAGGACTTTTAAAGGGATCAAACAGGCTTTTCACATGAAACCGCGGTGCACAGGTTAGCTACAGATGTTACAAACTGACATTGACCCCTTTGACTGTTTGTTCCAGCTGAACATCTGCAGTCTTTAGATCTGCCCAGTGAGAAAGAATGACCATCTGGGATTATGTAGAGCGCTCATGGTCGTCAGATGATGGCTCATCAATGAAGGGGCCTACAATCAATACAAGGTTTTGTGTCTTGTTCTTGGTGAGCTATTGTCATTTACCAGGCGTAGTTACAGAGAATCCAATAGCTCTGTTGCAGCAGAAACCAAATCCTTATTGAAATGGCAACGCTATCACCTCCATCAGGACTGTTAATCTAGAATCACAAAATTAAATTTACTGCGATATAGAAGCTAGTTTTTTTAATATAAAGCAAACCTTACAGTAAGCATGTATTTCGAGATACGCATTAGTATTCAAGTCAATTGATGCAAGGAATTTCAGTGTCTGAAGCGATGTAACTCGCATTCAATGCCACTCTGTGGGTTTTGTGATGATCAGAGACTTGCGAATAACCTATATGAAACTAAATAAAAGGCGGATACAAGCTCCAGCTTATTGAACAAAGCTCTCTGCTCGCTGTACTGATCTGCAGTTAAGCTTGGTGAAGCATTCCAAACATGGATAGACTAACATGAGTTAATCAGATTCTTACAGATTTAGTGTGAGGCTGCGGTTTCGTTTTTATTACAACACTGTGGTCATGCATCCCAGCCCTTGTTTGCAGCCCCGAGCCCCTGAGCACTGCAGGACAAATTCTGCAGACTTGAGTGTTAATTATTTACACTGTCAGAGGTCAAAGTGCATGCTCCTTCGACTTGTGTGAGCTTATTTGACCGTACTCTCGCTAAGCAGGGATGACCTGTGAAAAAGAATGGCCGCTTTAATTAGTTTACAGACATCAGGCTTTGATTGAAGCCCAGTGTCAGCAGACACATGCTCTTAACCAATACTTTGGCATAAAATATAGGTCAAAACACTTACAATTTCACACATCAGTGTTCTGTTTAGAAGCGAATGGCTTCTAAATGTTTCTATTGTTATCCAATCCTGTTCAGGGTGTAACATTGTGCTTTTGTTTGCAAGATTATAGACGTTTGTTAACGGCTAAAGTAGTGGTCAAGTGGTAATAGGGTTTGCAATAGCCAATGCTGATATTTAGAGCACTGGCCTATAAATGCAATGCCAGTGAAATGAAAACCATTACCAATGTTTTTTTTTTAATCTGTTGGTTGGCATAATTTTAGAAATGGCAAAAGATGGGAATTTTGACATTACCAGTAGAGTTCAGTATAACTAACAACCATAGCTAATGGTTACCAGTCCCAGTATAGGCTATTACTGTAATAATGAATGAAAAATGTTGTAGTTTAACATATGTGTGTGTGTGTATTGAACGATATATTATGCGCATCTCATCAGTAAAGCCGGTTCTTTGATTAGCGGTATATCTCCGTCAGCTGTTTTTAAAAGGAACGCCACAGAGCCGTAGATCAATGAGAAGCTGTGCCATTGAATCACCCATGAAACTCAACTCGTAGCTTGTCACTGATTCATAAACTGGCACTGCATTTAAAAATGGATGATCAAAGAACCGGCTTCACTGACGAGATGCGCATAATATATCGTTTGATATATATATATGTGCGTGTGAAAAATTCAACATCTTCATAATCACCAAATTGTTATCTATTTTTATTAGTGCTGTCAAAACGATTTATCACATCCAAAGTTTTTGTGTACAAAATGTGTGTGTACTGTGTATATTTATTATGTATGTATAAACACTCACACATGCATTTATGTTTTTATAGAATATTTACATGTGTATATACATTTATATTCATTATATTATTTAATATTGTATATAATATAATTATACACACCATTTTTTTTTTTTTATGTATTTATGCATGTGTTTTTAATTATTTATATATATATATATACACCGTAAATATACACAGTAAACAGCTAAGTCAATAAAAATGTTTCTTTTGGATGCTATTAATTGCGATTAATCGTTTCTCAGCACTTTGTTTGCGAAGTTTGCATTTTTCAATTTTGTGTACCTTTACTGACAAGTCTCTGCACATTTGTATCTGAATAAGGTTTTGCTGTGGTACTATGTAAAGATGGTTTATGTATGCTATTTAAAGAAGGTCAGTGTAATTACTAATGTTTTATGTTTACTCTTGTGTGGTAAGTCCATTTGTAGTGTTGCATATTCATCTCTTACCGTTTCAATTTCAAGTCAGATAATCCCTTTTGTATGTCTCTCCTCTAGGGCAAAATGTGGGTGACTGGGAAGTTGACATCAATACGTTGAGGCCACTGTTCTCCTTCTCCCCACACCCTGGCAGTCTGAGGAATCAGACGTTACTGTGACAATCCTGGGCCGCTGGCACTAAAATGTCCCTAAGTGGTGGCACTGCAGGCGGGAAAGGTGTGGACTCGAATGCGGTGGACACTTACGACAGCGGTGATGAGTGGGATATCGGGGTTGGAAATCTGATTATCGACCTTGACGCTGACCTAGAGAAGGACAAACTCGAGATGTCTGGCACCAAGGACGGAGGGGGAATGGCAGCTCCTCCAAGTGCAGTAGCGGCTCTGCCAGACAATATCAAGTTTGTGAGCCCGGTGAGTGCCCCTCAGGGCAAAGAGAGCAAATCGAAATCGAAACGCAACAAAAATTCTAAAGACAATAGCAGCAAGTCTCCAGCTGCTGATGGAGCTAAAAAGGACCATCAGGGACGGACCCAAGGGGAGGTAACTGGTGCGACGGGTAGTTCAGGAGGCTCCACTCCTGGCAAAGGCATCGAGAAGGGTACCAAGGCCTCACGCGGCGTGCCCAACAGCAAAAAGGAGAAGGAAGTATCGAGTGGGAAAAATAAGAAAGAAAAAAGCGAAAGTGGACCAGTTGCAGTTGTGGCAATTGAGAAGGAGATCGTAGCAAACGCTCAGGCGTTTGGAAGCACACGCAACACGCCCTTTGACAGTACACAAAATGCAGACATGGCTGTGACAGAGCAGCTTGGGAATAACGCTCTGGAAACTGTTGGAATTGTCTCTCCGTTAGCTATTAAATCAGAACCGGAGGAGCTTGACGGGGAATGCAGAGCTTTGAAGAAGGTGAAAAACGAAAAGGTAAGCGCGGAAGGCCCGCTTGTGTGTTTGAACCGTTTAGCAGCTAATGGAATTTGTGTTATTGAGGTATTGATAACGTGAGTCAATATTAATGACCTAGTCGCCTGAATGCGAGTAAGTTGTTTCCTCTGCGGTAATGTTTTCTTTGCATCTCTGCTTTTTGATTGACATTTTGCCACTTTTATGGATTAGATAGTAAAGAGAGGACTGGAAAAGATATGCAGAAGAGCCCGAACAAATAGAGTAAATGTTATGAGCCAGATTCAAACCTGCATTATGCAAATAAGCATCATGGTTATGTAATCACTTTGTTGCAGCTCTGGCATTTAAAAGAATCTATTTAAAAGATGAAATAGTCATAGTTTGTGTAAAAACGCTGTTGTTAAAGGGATACTCCACCCCAAAACCGGGCGGCTTAGAAAAAGTATGAAAATCATCATCAGAATGCTTCATCTGTCATCAGTGGTTTAATCTGAATGGTATGAAGCGACAAGAACACTTTTTGTACACAAAAAAAAATCTAATGATTAATATGCTTCCACCGTGTCTCTCAGTGTCACCATTTAGGAAAATATCCACAGGACGAAAACTATGTATGCTATTCTGTTAGCTATGATACGTTTTCTATGCGTATTTATGCTTTATTTATTTGAACAAAAACAGTGCATCCTTGTGTTTTTGTCTAAATTATCTTTAATTGTGTGCTTTAATGGTTTTCGAATGTTTAAAATGTTCATTTTGAGATGTAGCAACCCTTGTTTGTTTACAGTATTATGCTTACACTATTACATTGCAAAATTGTTGGCTTTGTTTTCTTTTTTCTTCTGGTCGTTCCGATCTATGAATAGAGGGAAGTTTAGCCCTGGTTTGACTGTCCATGTCGCTTAATCCCAGGAGCCCAAGATGTGGTTGAGGGGGGTAGGGAAAGAGCTCAGACCCTCCCAACCCCATTGGCCTTAAGTTGCAGTGGGGGAAGGGCTGGAAGAAGGTCACTTAACTGCTTGTTTACAAGCTTTTAATCAGAACAGAACAGATTCTGGGGGTCATTAAAATTGGCAAGGAAATTCCAATTAAAGCTTCAAATCCAGTTCAAGATCTTAAGAAGCTAAGTGATGCCAGTGTTTGTTTGTCACTTTTACATTGGCCTTTCATCTGTATGAAACTTAATGACTTTTTTGCAAGTACATACTGTTCAGCTAAAAGAACAGCTGCGGATTGTCATATTCATTTCAGGATTATGTTTGCTACTGTTGTGCTTTTACGTAGACTGGCCAACACTGAAATTCCAGTCACGGTAACAAACCTACCCTGTGACCTTTGGAATGGTTTTAAAGCCTAATTTAAGGTCCCTCCCTAAGGGTTTTTGTCTTTTTGATGAGATACAGTGACAAGATACATTTTTGGTAGATTCGGTCTGTAACTATATTTTCAGATCGCTAAAGAGAAAAAGTTCTATTGATGACCAAAATGCTGTAAATCAAAGGCAAATCCTGGACTTTCCCCAGATTTCCATAGTGCAGAGTCTTCTTGGAAGCAAGTCAGTAGCCTACAAAAGAGATCTTTGCTTCCCGGTGATTGTTCAGAATCACATGACTTGGCCTATTTCCCCTCGGGTCAAGTGGATAATAAGTAATTACACTATTTAAAACTCAAAATAAGTATGAAATGATTTGTATAATGAATTGGTAGCGATTCTTTGCATGAGATCTAGTGACTGATTTATAGATTTTCTGATGTTTCCCCCACCTTCATTTTTGGTTTCTGTAAAATCCAATAGGTCTGATTTTTTTTTAGTTGTGGTAATAGTTAAGTGGTGAAAAAACATGTTTTTTAATAGCGTTTAAAATGTTAAGGGTTTTGATTTGCTCATGATGCGGCACGCAAAAGGTAATTGATTTAAAGAAGAGAAGGTGGCAAAATATCAGCCATCAAAGCAATGGCAGATCTGAAAAACAAAGCCTTTTCCGTGGTGCTTTTCCCCTCAGCTTTGTACATGGCGACTGCTAGTATGTCTGGATGGGTGTTAAAGCCAGCAGCAAGGGTGGGGGAAGGGAGCGCGGCGAGCTCGCACTGCTAATTCAGCTCATGAAAGGCTTGAGCAGTGAGAGCAGCTGTCCTCCATTGTCAGCCAGCAAATTTCCAGCATGCCTCATTTCACCTCTCAATGTGAGCAGAGAGAAAGCTAGAGGGCAGAACAGAGGGGGATAAACAAACAGAGACCGATAAATGAGAGAAGGAATGAATAAATGAGAGAAAACTGTTGAATGCCTCAAGTTGCCGCAGTGCTTCCAAACGGAGGTGGGGAGAGATCATGTTAAATGCCAGCGGTGAAGTCTGCTTGTAGCTATGCGAGAGGTTGGAAGGTGCTCTGCTCGGATCTGCTGAGGAAAAAAAAAAAGGCCACTCGAGGGCTGGAGGAAGGAGAAGGGGGAGCAAATGACCTGGCTAAATGAAAGAGGGGTAAGGGGGGGGTTGCATTGTAAGTGGATGAAGTCTTTAACTTCCTACACACTGAGGAGCTTGTCAGCGCTCCCACAGTTCCACTGAGGTGAAAGAGGGCTGCCGGAGAAATCAGGACTGCTGCACAGTTCACATGCTTGCACTACTTAAAGTATAAAGTAAAAATTGGGTCACGAGACAGACCTATTAAAGGGTTAGATCACCCAAAAATAAAAATTGTGTCATTAATTACTCACCCTCATGTCATTACAAACCCGTAAGACCTTTCTTCATGTTCGGGACACAAATTAAGATATGTTTGATGAAATCAGAGAGACATCTGACCCTCCATAGACAGAAACACAACAGAAATGATCCCAGCTCCTATGGCAAAACAGTCCATGTGACATCGGTGGCTCAACTTGTGAAGATAGGAGAATACCTTTTCTTTACGTAAAGACAACAAAAATAACATTATTTACTCAGTGGTTCTTCTCCCTGGACTTACGTGTCCCGCTATTTTAGAAATTATAACAGTGCAACTAGGCATGTGCCGGTATCACATTTTCATGCTGCGATTAATTGATTGAGCTTTTATCACGGTATACGGTATTAT
>JAUCNO010001819.1:25362741-25375058 GCA_032353835.1 Enteromius viviparus | reverse complement strand
GCGTTCTAAAAATATAAATTCGGATCTATTATTTTTCACGGTATTTTGAAGTGCCCGCGATAACAATCTCGTGCATATTCATTACCGCGATTTATCGCATTATTGAATACCGGCACAAGCCTAAGTGCAACGCATACGCTTTTCACTAGGCGTAAACAACCGCAGATTAAGTATAGTACATGCGCGTGTTTTCCTCCGAATGTAAACAAGGCTGATTACGCCAAATACGTTAACGCATTTGTGTTCTAAAGATGAACAAAAGTCTTGTGGGTTTAGAACGAAATGAGGATGAGTAATTTTTTTAAGCGATACTATAACAGTTGAAATTTCACGATACCCAGGCATAAATTGTTGGTTGCAAATTTTAGATGATCCACACTTTCGAAAAAAACGTTCTGGCCAGTGCCAATAAGCTGCTATCTTTGTTTTATTGTAAAACAATTAAATAAATATACTATTTTGTTAAAAAGAAATGTTATTTTTGCTTTTAGAAAATGTAGAGTAATGTACTCATCCTCATATAATTACAATCCTATAAAACCTGCATTCATCTTCAAAATATAAATGAAGAAAGATATACGTAATCAAATCTTAGAGGTTTTTGTTCCTCCGTTGAAATTCCACATTTAAAAAACTCATGTGAAACTGAAGAGATATATTTGCTTTATGCTTTGTGCATATATAATTATGCTTTTATTCAGATAAGAAAAGTTAATCGGCAAACATGCATAGAGCACATCAAATATGGTAAATGGCAACTCATGCTTGCTTTCTGGATTTTTTTTTGTTACAGTTCTTTCAGTGGCAGGGCATTTTGGATTTTTAACAGATATTTGTTAACATTTTTGAGTGAACTACACCTTAAAAATTACAACATTTATAATATATAGCTAATATATGTGGAGTTGTTCATTCTGTGATTGGCTTAAATTCTTTTTATAAGGAAATAAGAAATGTTGTAGCGTCATAGAAACATCGTTCTTTTAAAACCTTAAATATTTGCTTTGTTTTCTAGCACCATGTCTTTTAGTACTAGAGCTAAAGGTAGATGTTTGCAGGAGCAATTGAACATAGAAAAAAACAATAGTAGAAACAGACATCCACATTTCATTGTCTAGTATTTCATGTCAATACTGCAAAGTCAATAAAACATTAATGTTGCTTAATAATCAATATGCTTCCATTATATTGTGCATTTTTAGGAAAACTGTTGCTGCTTCAGCCTTGGATTTGTCACAGTTAAAATAGTTGAAAAAGAAATGCTGAGTAGTCCTGTCTGGTTTCGTGAACAATCCTAGCCTGAAGCACACTTGAGAAATCCACTGCAAACAGTTCATCATCCTAGAATCTTTTGGCATACATTATGCATTATGTTTGAGATGCACTAATCCTACTCTGGCTCACTGCTTAGGATGCATATTATGAATCGCAATGTGTTCGTTTAGGCAATGTGGTCTGATCGTTTGAACAGCTCTCACTGTACAGAATGAGGGTGGTAACTTGTAGCGATTGGCTGTAATTTTTGTAGAAACTTCACATAATGCATAGCATGTGCTATGCATTGTTTTGCTGAAATGAAAATTAGTTTAGCCTCCTCCTTTAGCAAAAACAGCTGTTGTGTAAAGTAACTCAGTGTTGTGGGGGTGGGCATCAGACCATCATGAATCTCTTTGTAATGGCAGTTCTTTCGTTTTGACAAGCACAATGCTTTAAGCCCTTGGGCTGCTATGAAAAGTGGAACATTATTGTTTGATCAAGAAAATCACAAGATCTCATTCTTACATCTTTCTTGTACCGCAAAATGTGTAAAGAGCTGCCATTCAATGTTGCTTAGTCTTGTGGTGTGTTTAACATCTTTGTGCTCTGGCATTGTGTGTCGAGTTACTCTTGCTCTAATGAGGTTAGTGTCACTGGAAAGATCCTTTTAAGAAGATTAGAGGGTATTGTTGAAGATTTCAGCGACAGAATGATTTAGCATTGCTTTGTGCAGGAGACAATCCAGGCTGTGTCTAGCGCTGCTTTAGTTCGTAATTTACACATCTATGCATATTGGCGTTAAATGTTGCATGAAAGTCAGTTCTGGTACTAGTTATTATGATGGAGTGATTGCATCAGAAATGTGTTAAGTTTGTTTCTTGAACTCTTCTTACTGGGTAAATCTCTTGACTATTTTTCCTTCTCTATTGGTTACACAAAAATACATTGGTAGAGCAATTTTACATCAAGTGACTTATTGATGTTTTATGATGAGCATGTTTTATTTTCTGAATTGAATTTCCTTTGGATAGTTTTTGTGAGAAATTATTACAGCATGACAAAGCCGTCTTGAGTTCAGAATTGATTTACTTGTATTTTGATTTTTCTTTCCAATAAACCACTATCATGTGGTGCAACCAGCATGTTTAAACATAAAAGCCATCGTAAACCATGATTGTGTCAGGGCCAATAAGTCATTCAAAATAATATGACATGGTTAGTTCAGATTGTTAAATGTCATGTGGTGCGACTCCCAAAGAAAGTATCTTATTAATTAATAAATAATCATTTTACCTTAAAAACCATAAAAAAGAGATTAATGTACACTTAAGTATTCAAGGTTAGGTTTAATAAATATAGATTTTTTTTATATAAATTGTCCAGATTTTTAAGAGAAACATGGATCTTATATCATTGGCTCTTCTACAAACTGCATTTCAGCCAACTAAATAATATAACAATATCAAAAATGTTGGCCAATTCTAACATCTAGGCACTTCTTTAAATCTTCGCTAGCTGTTTGTCTGTTCTTTTATTTCTCTTTGCTAAATTGTGTGCTGAATTGTTCACTTTTGTTAAAATATTCATGTTTGCCTTGTCTCACATCCATCTTCAGTTTTTTTTCACTATTTCACACCCTCTCGTCATGGGAGCCCCCAAATGAATTGAGCAATTCAGCAACACTAATGCTGCCTTGGAGGGTAGTGTTTCCCCCCTTCCACACAGTCTCAGTTACCTATTAAGTTACGTAACGCTATGGATGTTTTACGTGGAGAGAACGTGCTGTGAAGTATGTTTTGCTGCTTCAGGGGTGCAGAGTGCACATGTGAGATGAAAGGCTCATATTCCCATACTCCCATGTTCCCATAATCAATGTCAGCCATGACCAGCTCTGGATGCCACCCCTCTCTTTGCTCTGAACACTAAGCTCATCCACATAATTCTGCAAAACAATTCATATACTAGGGGTGTAACGGTTCTCAGTAAAAGATTTAATCGTTCTATACCCACGGTTCGACCAGCACTTGCACTTAAATCTGATAATGCATCTGTAATATTTATTTATTTATTTTCTAAAAATATTTGTTTAAACTAGTGCTGGGAAGTATACCGGTTCATACCGAATACCAATGTTATATGAATTTGCTGCTGTGAAGGAACGGAGTTGATAAGTTGTTACTAATCATAACGGTGAAGATGGACAACCCTTTAAAATGTAAGTAAATCAGTCGCATGTGACTGAATCATTGTCTAATATTACCAATTGCGTAATTGCTCTTTAATTTTTATTTGTGCTGTTAGATTATTTGTTCTTATTTTTTTTTTTTTTTTTGGTGACTGTAGATTTATTCCTAAGCATCGCACATACTGAACTGTACTAAAACTGTGACACTTGATGCAAAAGATGTAAATTACACCGTTGCACCCCTAGTATCTACTGTTAAGTTGTATTATTATGAGTAACTTAAAAACAATGTTTAAAGCATGTAGACTAATTGTTGCTTGGTGAAAAATTGGGTTTCACAGTGCAGCTTCAAGACATGTGTCAGTATGCAGTAATAGGGCTGTAGCTATCAAATATTTTAGTAATCAAGTATTCTACTGAAAATTCCATCGATTAATAGAGTAATCAGATAAAACAATTTTGCTCAATTAAAGAGCAATATTAAAAATCAAAAGAAAATAAGACAGGTCTCTTTAAATTGGTTCTTTTTTTGAAAAGAAAAACGACAAAAAACTACGTCTTATTTAGTGATGATATTTATTACATTTGTAATATTAATATTAAAATATTAGGTAAATTATTATTATCATACAGTGAGTTCATGGCTGTGCATTTATAGAGCCTATTCATTGCAAGCAAACTAAAATTACCACAACTGTTGTATTGAGCACATTAGACTTAGGAACAATTATTCAATGTTCATTATTCAAAGTAAAGTACCAAGTATTCATCCAAGCCATGGTATTACAGTGTTACGTATGTTTAATCGTAAAAGCCATGCACAACTTTATTGACCGTAAACTCATTCCTTTGATAAGTAGCCGTGGTATAAGCTGATAAATATTAAGGTATAGTGTTACCGAGTCAAAATTCGCTCTTGCTGCCCTGCCAAGCGGTGTACCCTTGCACTCTTGACTGTTTACTTCCGAACCGCGTCATAGCTCATTACCATAATGTCAACTTGATTTTAACTCTCCTCTATGCTCTCGCCATCCATGATGCATCTCCTCTCACTGCCAGCTTACATTTGAATTGAATGACTTCGGCCACTTTGACGCTCTCGACGGCGGTGATGTGAACGCGCGTAACGGCCCCTCCACATACGTTGCGCAGTATTGCACTCGGCGTTGTGCTTTATCCCTTCCATAATTAACCTACATTATTTAACGTCCAATATCTCGATTAACAATTGCATTGATTTAACGGTACACTGAATTCACCTGGTCTCGGGTGACAGTCCTCCTCCGGTCTCTGAGTGGGACATTTTGACATTTTCTCCTGTCTCTTTGCTCATCGCCATTGTTATTGCTCCCTTCCATTATGCAGCCGGTACTAGTCCACGCTCACAGTGACGTAAGGATAAGTGCATTGTCACAGTAACGCAAACATCATAGCGAAAAAACGTGACATGAACTTTAAAATGAATTAATAGAGGCTTTGAGGCAACAGATAAAGTGAATAATATAACGTTAAGCTGTTTCCTTAGAATGGCTATGGGGTGAACACTTAACATGATATTATTAACTTTATAAACTGAATAAGAGCTTGCTCTTTTGACAGTGACAAGTCTTTATCATGAATAAAATTGGACTAAATTTTGGTTTCTCTTGGTCGTTGTTGAGGTACATCAAGCCACGTTAAGCTGTTTCGTTATAATGGACTTCTATGTGGGAGAAAACGCTTAACGTGATATTATTCTCTTTTTCTGTTGAATATGGGCTTGTTCTTGTGACAGTAGTTAGAGATTATTAAAAGGAAGGTTTCACAGAAATTTGGGCTTCCCTCGTCAGTTTTTAGGTGCATTAAGCCACATTAAGCATTTTTAACGTTAAGAGTTTTAGAATGTTCCGTTTTCACCGCTTGCTAATACAGTGCTCTTGCATAACTTGCAAATCACGTTCGTCTCATTCGTATCACTTTTCTTATACCCTAACCAATTCCACACCACAGACGATGCACCTTTTTTCTTTACTATCTCCTCGGTCTTCGTTTTGTCACTATGTGCGCACACAGAACTATGTGCGCACACTGTGAAAGCATGAGCTCGCGCATGCGCAGCACTTCCAGGGACTCCAGGTTTGTTCAAGAAGTCACTAGATTTGTCGCTAGTCTTTTTTTTTGGTGGGGGGGGGAAATGTCACCAACATTCGACAAAGTCGATAAGTTGGCAACACTGCTTCTTCCATTGTCAAAGTTAATGTGTATTGCATGGTTACGTTACGTGCAACGTCACATGATCTCAACCGCGATTAAAACGATTGACCAAAATCTGTGTTCTTGTATTCCAAGTAGTGATTTTAAAGGGCTGGTACTAAAAAAAGCAATCACTTATCTTAAATTTTGATTACTTTAATAAATACCTGGAAAAACAATGCAACATTTGCTCTACCAAGAAAAGGTTGCATTTGTTGTGGATAATTTGATGGGATGCACTGAATGTTCTGCAACCAAAATGATTAGGGTGAAAATGTCAAAAAAAAAAAAAATAACTACTATTTTCGTGTTCAATTGAGTAAGTGAAAAGAGAATACATTGTATTGAACAATAACATGACACAATCAAATAGAGGCTTGCACTAATGCAGCAAACATGTCGGTAGTATGAAATGATTTAAAACTGTCAAAAAGAGCAAGACACAAAAATCATTACAAGCACTGACAGCAAGAGACCACAGCGCATGTCTTTAACGAAAAAAGGGGTGGTTGTTACTGATATATTTATAAAATTTATATAAAAATTGCCAAAAATACAAAGCTACATATTTGTTCAATAATTTCTAAAAAACATGTACTAGAGTCTAGCATTTTGTGATGAGGGTGAGCATAAGGATAAGTAGTTAACCATCACTTGGCCAAGAATTTTCGGTGCATCCTTAAGTACTTGTAAGATGTGAAAAATATTGTCAAATCAGACCCTACATCTGGCGAAATTCCGAATCTTGCCGAAGGAAAAAAGTATTACGATGATGAAGTATTATGATTATTTACAGTATTATGATGAGCCAATAAAGGTTCTGACTTGAGGCTTACAAAGAGTTTGTGTATGTTAATGTCTGTGTTTGTTTTTCCTTTATGACTATAAAAGCTCAGCAGAGCACTCCGGCCGCGGCGGAAACGCTAACAGTTGTGGGCTTAACTCCAAAACTGAGCTTGGCTTCATCGTAAGAGTCAATAAATATCCAATCAAATGAGTCAGAATTAAAGGACATGGCCACTTTGTTTACAGCGTCTGGCCAGAACCAGTTTTGTGCCATTTTATCTGTGGTGTCAATCTGTAACCAGCTGTAATGATGCAAACTCACTGATAAGATTATTTTGTGTAAATCATGTTCGACTGACAAGTCACTCCATGTTGTACCTGAATGCGGCTGATTGATAATGTTTGGATATGTTTAGTGTCAGTGTGTTTTTCCCTATATTGTGAGTTTCTGTAGAGAAGGCTAAGCTGATTACTGCAGTAGTTATTAATGAGTCACTTGCCCTTCCCCTTGGTCTTTAAAGGTGTAAGTCCTGCACAGCGTTTCAGTGTTAATTGCATCCCCCTACTGCGACCTTCTCAGATTTTATTTGTGGTATTATGATTGATGTTTAAGTTACCTTATATAATCAATTTTTTTCTCTCTGGGTGAAAAACAAAACAGTTATTTAGCAGAATGCCCATTTTCGTAAGAAAAGGAAACCCCATGGTAATAATGACAGTTTTCTTTTGAGGTGAATTGCCCCTTAAAAATGTTTTCGTTTGTATGTATTGAATTTCACATATGGATAGGGCCCCTTAAAAGGGTTTTATCCAAAAGAGCGATGATAGTACAGATGATGCTGATAAAAATATTGATCTTAAACATGTGCTGTGCTTTATTATAGCTGAGCTGTTCTCATGCCAATAACCGTTCTTATTGATTAGAGGAGAATGGTTTGTTTTAGACTAAAAGCTGAGTTTCTAATGATGGCTGACGACTTTTTTTTTATGCTCACCCTAATCACAATGCTAGACTCTAGTAGACATGTTTTTAGATGTGATTGAGCAATGATATAATATAATACTTAGAATATAATTTGATAGAACTTGAAGTCCTTGTGATGTTCAATTCGTTTTGTGCATAGATTTCAGCATTTAAAATACATTTTGAATTAATATATTTGAATTTTACTTGAGCAAGTCTATTGTAAAAATCCATTTTTATGGTTGTGCTAACTTCAGATTCTAAAAGCTTTTTACTTTGGGCTGGGCAATATATTGAGGGAAACTGAACGCAATATTCCGTAGCTTGTCTGTGATCTACGGCTCGGTGTGTTAACTGCCATTCCATTTAAAAGCAGGTTATAGAGATTTACCACTAAATAACCGGCTTTATTGACTAGATGTGCATGAATATATTGTGCAATATATTGCCCAGCCCTGCCAGTACTGCGCAGTCAGATACATACTGTCTGAATCTGATTGGGAAGGTAGCAGGATTCAGTCATTTACATGACTACAGTTTCAGTTTTCTATTTCTATTACAAACAGATCATTTAATTGCTTGTAAATGCAGCAATTGAAAGTAAAATCCTCTTGGTTAAAGATCCATGAAAATCCCCACACACCAGATTCACTGTCCTGAAGGAACTGCCTACTTGGTGGTGTGAATCACAGTCACTGTGTGAATTGGGTGCAAATTTACATTTACATGACATTGTAGCAAATTTGTATGTTAATTTTTGTTGTTAATTTACCCATTTGTTACCATTGTCAGGTTTTCAGGGCCATATTGTCAGGTCTAGAAGTGCTTTGGCACTGATACTTAAAAAAAATAAATGGTGAAGTGGATCTATATAGCTGTTGATCTGACAGTCACTTTATCAGAACCAGATGTACAGTCCAGTGACTAGGCCTCCATGCTCCGTTTGAATGCTGGCTGCTCCAGGAGAGGCGTGGAAACCTGACCTCACTATTTCACTCAGTGTGCGCTTCAGCAGTTACCATAGTGGTAAAAATCCAGTGTTAAAGATGCTGTCTCTGGATAATAACATAGACTAATACCTCGGAGACCAAAGATGTAGCTTGATGTTTGCTTGTACATGCTTGGCAATGTTTCTTAGCCACTGTAACACAGAATGCAATTTCTGTCTCTAAACTTCAGTAGCAAATACAAAAGAATGTGTGGTGAAGTTTCATTCAGAGAAATCTTAAGTTTCACCATCAGTGGTTGGCTGGGGTTTTTTACAGATCATATCACGAGATGTGATCTCTGTGGGAGTTGTCTCCCGTAGTGAAACTTTGCACTGTTTTCATCACTACAGGAGCATAACAAATTGTAGGTCATGTGATAACTAAACTAAAAAAGGAGAATTCAGTTCACAGCATATGTAGTCCAGTAGAGTGCATTGAGATCCAGACAAGTCTATATTAGAATTAAATATTATTTAAAAGCTTGCGTAATATAAATTGCTGGAAGCTTCATAAACGTTTAGAAATCAAATTTGTTGTTTAATTTAACTTAACTGACTTACGCTTTCCTCTAGGTATGAACAACTGCAAATTACGTTCATGCGCGTGCTTTTCCGCCGGATGTAAACTAGGCTAATTACGTCAAATACGTTAAAGTCAAATACGTTGCATACGCGTAGTGTTGTGATACTCTCTAAAATGACTGAACACGCAAGTCAGGGGAGAAGAATGGTAGAGTTAAATTGTTATTTTTGTTTTTTTTGCACAAAAAAAGTATTCTCATAGCGTTCCAAAACTAAAGTTGAGCCACTGATGTCACAGGGACTGTTTTACCTGAGTTTTTACTATGTTTCTGGAACTGGGATCATTTCTGTTGTATTGCTGTCTATGGAGGATCAGATGGCTCTCTGATATCATCAAAAATAGCTTAATTTGTGTTCCGAAGATAAACAAAGTTAAGACACGAGGGTGAGCGAACTAATGATAGAATTTTAATTTTTGGGTGAACTAACCCTTTAAACGTTCTGATGTTTTTCCAAGTATGTAAAATTAGTTTTCTGGCCTGGATTCTGCATTATTTTCATACTGTTATTAATGGAGAGGCTCTCCAGCAGTTTCAGCTTTAAGTATCATTTATCAAATTTCAAGTCACCCTTCAGTAAATTTCTGCACTATTATGTAAGAACCATTGCCTTAAGTACAAAATCCCAACAAAGGTGTTGTAGTAAAAAAGTAATCTTCTCAACTCAAGCTGTTTTGCGTGACATTTATAATAATGTCTTGAGAGCCAGCTCAGAATAAAGGTTTGCGGGTGACTGGATGTTTTTTCCATTGTAGTCACCATTCTTTGTTCAGTTTACTAGACCCAAGTTCAGCTCAGAGGTCAGAGAATCGTGAAAAAGCTGTTCCTCCCATGGGTCTGTATATATGTTGTATCTGTTAGACCGAGTACCACCCACATAGAGTCTTTCCTCTGTTTAGAGGAAGTGGCAGAATGCATTACTTCCATAAATAGTTGGCTTGTGGTTCTCCAGGGAAATCTAACTGCATGAAAAACAACTTGTCTTGTAAGTGGGTTTATAAAACATTGTTTTGGTTGTTTCATTGTGCAATATTGTACACTGGGACTGTGTAATAAAAGGTTTATTCTGTGTATCTTAGTGACATAATTGTGAATAACTACCACATATCAACTGGTGTATTGTGTTCGAAAGCATTCTGTGGTCAAATTATGGTTTTTAAAATGACACTTTAAACACATTGTCTTGCTCATGCTCACTTCATACACTCTTAAAAATAAAGATTCCCAAAGGGTTCACACTGATGCCACTAAAGACTATTTTGGTTTACTAAAGAAGCTTTGAGTCAACAATTTTTAAAATAACTTGTATTTGAAGAACATCTGAATAAAAAGCAAAACAAAACAAAAAACACTTTTTCACCAAGAACCTTCACTCTTATAAGTGAAAAGTTGAAGAATAGGAAAAAAAATAAAAAAATAAAAAACAATTTAGAAACAAAATAATATAAAAAAAAAAAAAACATCAAAAATAAGAATATGTTCCTAAAATTATGTTATGTTCCTAAAAGACAGCTTAATAACGTATATCTAACGTATCATAACAAGTAACATAACAAAGTATCATAACAATGGGCATTTGGGAAAATTACTTTATAAATAGACTTGTTTTTCTCCAGGATTGTTGGCCAAAGTTCTAGTTCATGTTGCTGGAGTGCTGGATGTTGAATTTGGCACCCAGTACAGAATCGTGTTGCACTATTGCGTTTGTTGTGAAAAGGTGTATGACGAAGCGGAGCGTTGAAGAGGCTGTGTTTCTGAGCTGATTTCCTCTCAAACCAGCCTTTTCCAGGGAGGGTGACCTTGACAAGAATGTGGATTATTATTGTAATAGATACTGTTGTTAGTGAGTGACTAGTCACACCAGGAGGTGGTATTATGGAGGAGGGGAAAGAATTTGCTCAGCTACCCCCTCCTCCGCATCTGTTTTACTCTTTATCACTCTCACTCTCTGATCTGCTACATATTATTAGTGCTTGGCTTGACATCTGAATTTTTTTTTGTTTTGTTTTGTTTTTTGCATTTAAGAAATGAAAGCAAGATGTGGTTTGTCAGAGCACTCAAAGCAATCTGAAATTAGCTGGATCTCCAAGCAAGCTGAATTTTTGTTCACAGAAAACGTTGTCACTAGATGACAAGATCGTAAAGCATGTGTGCTGTCTGTTATTCTAACAGTCTGAAAGGTTCCACATCATCAGATGCTTAGAATGAACTGTAACGCTTTCAGAAACTCATCTTAAGCCTTTTTTGTATTTATATTTTTGTTTATGTAGTAACTTGGGATGCACCAATTCGGATTGGCCAGTATGTTTGCTCGTTTTGTCAGCAAAGCCGGTCCTGTAATCAGTGGTAAATGGCATTAGGTGCGTGATTTCACATTGAGCCGTATATACTAGGGTTGAGCAATGGTGACCAATTTGGCATCCTACGATGTCTAATGTGAAACATGGCGATGATTGATTGCATCGTCGTTGCCGTAGACGGCGTGTGGGGGGGTTTAGTTTTAACTAAAACACCAAGCCCTGCTTCACGACTCAGTTTTTGTGCGAGCAGGTGAGAGAAGATTGAGAGCATGAGTGATCGCGCGTGAGCAGTGCTCGAATTGCGCGCGAGCAGTGCTCGAATTGCGCGCAGATGACACCTAAAGGACGCAAGTGTTGGAAATGAGCTCGCGGCCCGTTTCTTCCCATGTACATCTGTTTTCCTCACGGGGAGATGATTTACCACACTCGGCAGCATCAGTGGTGTGCTCGCTTATTAATGCCATAGATTTGCCGCCATAGATTAAGTGTTTTTTTCACGAGCTGGTTGCTGCTGCTGCGGCGGGATAGAGCATCGTGATGTCTTTCAGCCATCGGTGATGGACGATGGCATCGTCTATCGACCCAACCCTAGTATATACTACACACAGCCACTGTTCACTGATGCGCTGCGCAAATCCACACTGATAATGAACATGTTTTTTTCTGCCGTTTTGGGTCCTTTTCACACCACACTGATTGCTCTGGTCCAAACAGTTGAAACGGACTAAAATGCAGTCATGTGACTACATCTACATCACTCGTTGGCCAGATGTGCCATTAAACGTATTTCGTAAACTGCTTTTTAAGTGGTCAGAATTAACATGCGGAAAAAATTCCAATGGAACTCCCGGAAGTAAACAAAGTGAGGAGACAACAAGTCGGTAGACAACATGCTGCTATTTAGTATGGAGGGACGACTGCACTGGTTGATTGTATCGCTGGTCATTGTATACTATATAGTTTGTATACATCACTTTAGACAAACTATACATTTCGAAAAAGAAGCGCGGATGCGGCTGAAAAA
>JAUCNO010001819.1:25309217-25328821 GCA_032353835.1 Enteromius viviparus | reverse complement strand
ATTAATAATCCGGGGACTGTGAACGTAGGGTGCCAGCGGGGGTGGAGCCTGGTGTAGAAGCTGGTGTTGATGTTACAGTTAGGAAGGTTTTAAAGCTGTGATGCTGGTTTAAACTGGTTTATGCTGGTCCTTTGCTGGTTTAAGCTGGTCACGTGCCGGCAAAGGACCATCTTAAACCATCGTCCCAGCTTAAAAAACCTACCTGACCAGCATACTTTTTTTTCAGCAGGGAGGTCAATCAAAACTTCTAGCAAACCTTCATTTTTTTTATCCTCCAGTTCTTTTCAATGCACTGTGGCTTATTTATTTATTTATTTGCCCTGTTTAGTAAAACTGTGTTTTATGCATTTCAGCCATGTAGTTACATGACATTTCACTTTTTTTTTGTATATTGTTGATAATGTTAACCTTCAAAACAAGTCATCATCCATCTAAAAAATTAAATCTGATTGTGCCAATAACTGAAACCAAATACTTCGGATAACTGTTATCATTTGGAATTTAGTTCTGACACAGTGCGTTAGTATGTTTAACCATTTAACCAACTTTACGTTTTTGACAAAGTTGTGTGAGTAGTGTTGATTTTACTGAATATGGCTGGCAGTAATCAGGCCAGGTTGGTAATCAGGCATTTGGTCCAGCTGAACCCCATTAGGACTGCTCTATTAAACCATTTTTTGGCTAGAAATTGATACTTTTTAAGCAGTTTGGTCATTTATTTACATTACAACAGCCTTTTTGGGACCTAAAAACAAAAATCTTTAAAAAACAAGATTTTAAGATATTAAATATTATACTGTTATCATGTCTGTGTCTGTGAAAAAGGTGACATTGTTTGCATGCGTATTATGTGTTCAGTCTATGCCTGCAGGTAAAGGTTGGAGAGCTGTTTCTTTACAAAGTGACATTGCCAAGTAATTGCCTGGCGTTCGGCATTTTGGCCATTTTTTGCAGATCAGTGTCAACATTTTGGCAGAGTTGCTGGCTGTACACCAAGTCTTTCAAAAACGTAGACAAAAAAGTTTGTGGTACGATCACTGACATGTGAATGTGTGCTATTAATAATTGTTTTTTGTGTATTGATTTGTAACTTCTTTGCTTTAGAAATAATTCATTAAAAAACTAGACTGTTTGTGTTCACCATGATAAAATAAATTTATCATACCACTAATACCATGACATTTTGATTTAGTGACCAGCATGTGCTTATGTGTCCATCCTGCTTATTGATCTGGCTAATAGCTTGCTGGAGAGTGTGATTATAAGTAACTAAATGCATAAACATTAGCCAGTTTCTCTCACAGAAACCTTGGAACATAATGTTAAATAGACAACTTTTTTAATACTATTATGGTGCTTTTGCATCTTTTCTACAGTTTGAACAATTCTTCGAAATGTGTCCTAGTGATCACATGAAAGTGAGTAAATGGTTACAGGTGAACATAAAAACACTTAGAAAGAAAAGAGTAGATGTAATATCAAGAACACAAAACGAATAGAAGGTAAAGATATATACCCTGCATCAGTCAGGATGAGTCTGGGGGCTGTAATACTGACAATTCAGAAATCACTAGTGTCCATATGACATGCAATGTCCCCGTCCACAACCAAATAATCTGCCTTAAATTAATAGGGTTCAGTGCTTACAGTGATCAGATTAATTCCGCCAGCGTTTTCTAAACCTGTATTAATCCCTGTAATCCTCAGCAGTTTCACTGCCAAGTGCTTTAATCCTTCAGCCACCAAGTGAGAAAATTTCGAAAGTAGCTGTGCAGATGTACAGTTCGCTTCTGTCCATCATTCCAACTTTCTAACAGAGGCTCTTGCAAAAAGCGAGGATCTCTGTTTTTTGGCTAAGGAACACGCCGAGGCAATCCCAAAGGTTTAAACTAATCAAGGCTAGCATGCTCAGCTGCGAGTGGTAAGAGATCTCATATCACTATTAGCATAAAATAACAGCCAGCACCTCATGTGTACATCCTGTACATTGCTGCAATTTCACCACAGCAAATGTTGTGTAATACACAAGAGGTAAATGGTGAATAGTAATAATAATTGTTTATGCAGATTAAAAAGGATGTAATGTTACTGAGGTGAGCAGTGCGTGGTTAATGTGAGAATTGCCGCTAATATCCCGTTCACACCCAAAGGATGAAAATATATACACAGCATTTTCACTTTAGAGGAATTTACTTGCCTTCCTTTACAAAACAGAAAACCGATTAAGGAGAAACCAGTCAGAAGAAACCAACAAAAAAGGACCATGTCATAATGTTTTACAGACATTCTCCTTTTCAATTAGCTTGAAATAACCCAAGGGCACATGGAAATGGTAATCATTCATTACCATGGTATTACTATCACTTCACCACGTTTAATTGAGTAAATCTGCCAGTAGATGGAGCTCTTCCAAGTGAATGATTTCAGAGCAGAAATGAAAATGTGTTGCATTTTTCAGTGGCAGTTGAATGAACAGATTTGAGAAGAAGTCGTTGAAAGTGTTGAAGACTCCATTTTAAATGTAAAAAACAACAACAAAAATGTAATATATTCTAAAAATAATTTAGAGAGAATATTTCAAATGTAGGCCTATATGCTGGCTACCAGCACCGGAACCAGTTACATTTTGATATAGTATTTGAAAGCCTGTGATAAATTATGCCACTTGGCAAACATCATATAGAAGTGTGAGTGCAGACGGTTGGCACAACATAACATCCCCATGGGAATGTTTGGCACAACGTCCCAACATAACTCTTTAATTAACAAACTATGAAATACTAGCTAATTTGTGGCATTGGATGTGTTTGTTTTTCCCTCTAGAACTTGAGCATTAGCTGGATGCCTTAATGTTTGTTTGGCCACAAATTAGGCTATTTCAAGTAAAGTTTAAAGTTAGGTTTTTCCTCCTCCTAAATGTTGTTTATTCATTAGTTGGTTTTAAGTTAAGCTTTACACGTTACGATGTTAGCAAAAACAGGTTGCTAGCTCAAGGATACGGTAGATCCTCGTGTGTTGTATTTTAAACATATGGTTTTGAATTTAAATCTAAATCATGACTTGAAATAGTGTTCAAGATGGATAAATGGTTAAAGCCATTTCAGGCTTTTGGGGTTGCCACGTGAGATGATTCCTGATCTCTATGTGATCCAGTTCCGGTTTTCCCAGGGTCCGATCTGAATTCCTGCTGCTCTTTCTCTCTCTCTGAGATCAGTGAAAAATATCTCCAACCGTCCAGACTGGCTTTCTCTCTCTCTCCTCACCTTTACACATTATGTCTGCGCTGACGCTTCTCATTTCGCTCCTGTGTCCAGCGCGGCGTTGCTTTAATCTCGGAAATATGGATTGACTTTGATTTTCCTCGGTCGCCTGTTGAAGTTTTAAAGCGCATTTCTCGGGCTGGTCGTGCCTCTGCTCAGCAGCGAGCTTCATGTTTCCCTCGGCAACTTTCGGAAGTAACTCGTTCCGGATGTGTCCACACTGTTGAACTGATCCGTGCGCGCGATCGGAAGGATTTTAAATACGGATCGAGTTCGAGGCTTTTCACACTTCTTTTATTTGTGTTCAAAGTGATGGCGGAGCGGGGAGCCCGGCTGCTCCTCTCTCTTTTCTGCCTCACGATCACAGTTTCACATGCTGAAAAAGGTAAGATTCACAAGCATTAAAACTTTCTGTAGTGCGACCCGCCGTCTGTTAGTGTGAAAGTGACAAATGTGTTTAAATCTTTGTAAGACTATGTGTGACTAACATCTAATAACTCGTACAACTATCACAAAATCGAGGATCACAGAACACGCTCTGTTCAGACAGACTCATAAATCAAAACATAGGTGTGATATCGCTTTTTAATCTTTATGATTGAATAGGCTCATTGACTGCAAAGGTGTGACCTGACATTAACACCTTCACATTCTCACCTGGATAGAAAACCTCATGGCTTTATTATAAATTAAGTCGCCGAACTGGCCTCGTGGAAAATAAGTAAATTGAATCTCGGTAATTATAGGCTAATAACCTAATTTCTGTGGAAATCCGTGCTTTTCACGCACTGTTGGAATGTCATAACGCTTAGACACTGTATCATATTTTGGAAAAACAAGTGATTAATCCAAAATATTAGAAGGCATAGGTCTAATATGATATTTGTTTTCACTGCACACTTGAAAGAGAGAGAGCGAGAAAAAAGAGAAACCTGTTTTGGGAAGAACATCTATCCTATTGTGGTGGACGTACAACTCTGGGTTGAAGAGTGAAAGTGATTATACTTTCCTCAGCTTGAACCAAAAGAGAATACCTGTGACGAAAACCATTGCTTGCATGCATAATATTTAAACGGGAAAGACAGAACAGAAGCTACATATATACCTGAAAAATGCATTTATACAGATTGGTTAACGCTGCACATAGGCAACGTTTATGCATTTACACTGATTATAATTTTTAAAACATTGTAAATAAATAAATGACTTTTACGAATAATGAAATATAAACCCTGACATGATAATAGCAAAGTTAAAGATTGCGTTTCCTTTACAAAGAGGCAATGCAGCAACAGAGGTGCCTCTGATACAGGGACTGAGCAGGATCAGAGCTACCATATTTTTTTTAGTTATATGTGCCGTTTCATTGCATTCTGGCACAGAATACGGATCCAGCATAGAGCAGCCTTAACTCAGCTGTGTAAATACGCCTTTAAAGAAGGTGATTGCGAATTGAATCTATCAATTATTTGTTAGTGCATTCATAACATTTGTTCAAATTGAATATGAAAAGGCTCACATTTAATTTGCGTGATGCATCATTTAACTCTTTCATTAGTATTGGCAGCATGCTTTCACCAGTTTGGATCCGTGAGCTTGTTTATTAGGATCACGTACAGTGAGAGCAGGCCGTAGTGGAGTTTGCGGCTGGGCTGTCTTGCGTGCGGAGGCTGATTAAAGCTGCTCTGCCGCATGAAAAGCAATGTGCTGTGGTAAAAAATCACAGGCTTTGCTGGAGATCAGTACAAAAGAGAGGAATGGGGGGCTGGGTGGAACGGGCAGACTCTGTCTGGAAAGTAATAAAACCAGGAGATTAAGGGGGGAACAGGGAGTTCCTTTGGGAGTTTTGATTGATTCCAGAGAATTGGACCTACATGCGGAGAGCGAGTTTCAAGTTACTAATTGTGGGGTCCCCTTCCGAAAATATGTGTTTATTTGAAACATGTTTTTTTTTTTTTTTGAGGTCCTGAAACACACAGTTTTGAAAGTTCAGGTGACCTACATCTCACTGATAACGGCATTCCAACTTTTCATTGTGCTGGAAATAGGCATGTCTTCATGTGAGAGTTTTGTTGTGAAAGTTGCATCTTTTTTTTACATCCCGTTTTATCTGCATAATCCTGCTTGAAGAGAATCGTGTGCTGATGGCTTCCCTGTGGACAATGTAAACATCATGCTAAACTGTATAAACACCCTTACAACCTCGTCTGCAACCACTCAGCGCTGTAAGCGATCTACTTCCTTCGCAGAGGCCTTCTTTGCACAGGCCTAGGCCAACAGTACCTCAACAAAAGGACAGTGATTTTCTAACAAAGTTCTTTTTTATACCTGGTTAATCAAAAACATAAATAAAATAATAAAATAATGTAGTATTTTTTTAAATGTCTTATTAGAAAGCTTAATAATGCTGTATTTTACCTATTTCACATCATTGTAAGGTTAGTGTAGTAATAAAGTTGTTATTAGTATATATCATCAAAGTTTCAGCAACTGTAAATGCCCTAGAAAGCCAAAACAGCAGCAAAAACAACAAAACTATTGGTTTGTTTAATTAAAATGTTAATTATTCAGTGCAATGGCATCTTTTTAATGGTATCACTGGACCATTGCACCAGCTAAGTGCTTTTTAGCAAAAGCTGTGCTGTATTTAACTTGTTTTAAGAATGTAGACAGATATGTTTTTATCAAAGATAAATTGATGCCTTTTCTGGTAATATCCTGTCAGTGCAATTGCCTGTTTTTCCATAGAGCAGCGTGTTTTTGTGCATTATAATTATTATCCGAAGTCATCATTACTGTTGCAGCTGCATGTTTTCAGATGTCAAGGAACAAAGAGGATCAATATCACAGTAACAAATTGAGTATTGTCAGCAATTGAATCTCGCTCAAAATAGGGCGTCGCAATAAGCTCCAGCTGAGAGATCTAGCCTTCAGAGTTCTTTATTAATTTAGGTGGACAATGGGCCCTTGGCTAATTGCCTAATGTGCAAATGAAGGCTTGATAGTAGCATGTAAATGGATTATGATTGATGGAGTTATTTGTTTATTGCACTAGCGGCAAAAGTGCTGGTTAATAATTTGACCTGATATTTGTCAACATGTAATTTGAGATTCTTTGTGAGGAAATCAAACCCTTAAATTGTCCTTGTATTAGGTGATATGGCATTGTGAAGGTATGTTTGGGAGGGCGTGTAGTATGTACATAGTATGTTATGCAAAATTGGATTTGAATTAAATGAAATTGAATGGATGCACAACTACATTCACTAAAAAGAGGATACAATCAGAGCACACTTCATAGGATACTGTATCCCAGAATGCAATGCACTCAACTTTTTTTGCTATCGACATGGATGGTCAATATAATCTCTGTTTCCTGATTTGCCATTAGATCAAACAATGAAAATAACGCAGAATTTGAGTGTAAATTATCATATTTTGTTTCACAATGAAAGTTTTTAAATATGCCACGTAGTGAGATCATATGGCATCAATTTGGCGCACTTCAGTTTGAAATTTTCAATGTTACATGCTGTTTCAATTATTTAAAAAAATAGTACAGTATAGTGCACAGTGTATAGTAAGTGGTATATAAAGCTCAAGTATTCCATTCCAAGCTTGCCTTTACTAGATTGGCTGTGCCAGAAATCCTTAACATCAACACAGTCTGCTCACCAGCGTTTCTTATTTGGTGGTCTCTAAATTGAGGTATGAATGGTTAGAGCTACTTGTGAAAAAAATGTGAGTCCAATTATTGAAATGGTGAGCTACCGCTGTATGAGATTATTGGAAAGATTTCTGAGCCAGCTCTGCTCAATTCTGCACCATTACCATCAGTAGTGTATCATTATGTTACTGAGTGCACTATTTTAGTGTAGCATTTGAGAAAATGACCAGTCTACACAAATACACATGAGGTAGTATACAGCCTTTTGTTGTTGTTGAAGGAATTCCGATGAAATGGTCATGCCTACGGAATGTTTGGTGGTCAACACCCTCATTTGGGATCTGAGTGGTTGCAGTTCCCAGTGGATCTCTGTTTGCTGGTGAATTCTTGCTGCCGTGTCCCTTGCCAGCCTCAGCAGCTGGAGAAGATTATGATGCATGTGTGATATGAAATCTTTTTCTTGGTAAAGTGAAGCAAAATCCAGCTAGAGGTTTTGATAAACATTTGCAGGTTCTTCGTTTTGTTGTGATCGTGTTATCCCTCACAAATCTAGAATTAGGCTAATATTAAACTGTGTTTGAATAGCTACTGTTATGAGTAGCTTTTTTATTATGTGCAACACTATTAGTGTACATATGTAGGGTAACAAACTTGGTAAAACGTAACTTGTCGTGCATCAGCTGTTTGCAGATGTAAAAGTTTTTTTCCAACTATGGATGGCAATGGTGTAGTGAATTTCACTTTCGCCAACCTAGGGTGCAAAACCGTGTAGTGATGGGTACTTGCGTCACCAATGACCTTGTGATATTTGGATCACGTGTCACTTAGGCTGTGGTTATGAGTACATCACATAAGAAAGATTGGTGGGATCTTTAACTTGTAGAACCTTTTCTGTATCAACAACACAAGGAAGACACAAGTGTAATAAAATAGGTTCTTTATTAACACAAGATGGACAAGAGTAATCACAACTACTAAATGAAGACTATAAATGAAATAGGAATAAAGTACAATAAGATGCATAAAGAAAGATGGAAGTGATCAGGTTGCTATGTCAGAGTCACGTTATCTGGAAAGATAAACTGTTTCTACTCTGAAAGAAATAAGGTGTAGAACCTTATGCATGAAAAAAAAAATATGGAGATATTATTTATCAACCACAATCAGCTATATAATATCTAATGTAAATTAGAAAAGCATATACTGATAATACACAACAATGCCAAGGTCTCTGGAAGAGGTTTGGATAAGTTATGTTCTCTGTGGTCGAGTGAGCAGTCCGGTAGCGGTGACTTCATCCACTGGTTGTGCTGGTAACAATGCAGTGGGGAAAGGAGCAGGAATCCGTTTCGACAGCCTTGAACACAAAGATCTTGAGGATGCTGATCTCCTGGAGCACCAAAGAGTCCTAAGATCTGGGACATGCAGATATGGTCCCTGGAACACGCAAGCAAAGGTTTAAGGTTTAAGAACATTTGGATTTGGAGGGAACTTTGTGATTTCTCTTTGTTTCACCTACTGCTGCTGTATCCAGAGATCCTAAGGAATTTATATGGCAATCAAAGGCCAAAACCTTAGGAGTCAATCCGTTGGTAGGTGAAGGCCAGAAACTGCATTTTGACCAATGAGAAGCACTGTCCCACCTGGGCTTTGTTCCAAAAGTGGTCTTCTTGCCCTCTAAGAGCTGTCTGGCCGTTGTCCTAGGCTTTATCTGATGGCGTTGGACAGTTTGCTCATGTTAGTCTATCAAGATCCAATCAAAATGTAGCAAATGTCCCGCCATAAATTGTGCGCCTGGTAAAATGGTGACCCAAAACAGCCTGGTTACAAACTTTCTTCAAAATATTTTTCTTTGTTTCCTTGTGATTTCTCCGCTACGTTATGTTCTGCGTATTTCACAGTCAGCACCAGACCACTGATCCCAAACTCTAAACTAGAGCACAAAAGAGCTCTCGGTTGCGAGAAACCATTTTTCCATGTGCAATACCAGTCTGTTCTCTGCTCAGTCCAAATAAAACCCATTTATTGCTGACCCAGTTAGTTTGGAAAGTTTAGATTTCGTTCTTCTTTGCGACAATCCATGGGCAGCTTGGTTGCTCACATGCACTACAAAATTAATTAGCATTGTTCTCTCTCCATCTTCCTGGGCTGCTAGTTGAGCTGTCATGAAATGGGGTCTACTTTCTTTATGGCCTGTTGTGTAGCATTTCAGTTAATCACAGAAATCTGAAAGAACCAGTCATTACAGTCTCCACACACCTGCTGAATATGCTGACAAGCGAACTTGTTCTGTAGTTCCCTAGATTCGGTTCCCTGTTCTCACCAGTAAATGTTATATGTGAGTAACGACAGCATGAATTCATATCTGTGCCAAGCATCCCAGCAGGCCAAAGCTGGGAAATCATTGAAGGTGATTGAAGCACCCTGTTGTACTTGCACATTGTTTGAAGGCTGATGACGGGCACTGCAGGGGCTCTTCCCTTACGGCTCTATATAAGGCCTCAGTGTGGCAGAGAGCTGTAGTCTGTGGATGTATCACTGAAGATGGATTGTGAGTACGCTCAGTGCCAGTCTGCCTGTTGCTCTTGGCAGCTCAAGAAGTGCTTAAGATCTTCTCGAGGTTGGCTTTTGGTTTATCGCAAAGGTCCGGAAAGGGCTTGTCATACATGCCTGCTTGAAAAGCAAACACTCCTTCCTTTGCTCAACCAAGGAAGCGTGGAAAATGGAACACTTGGACTCGAAATTTAAATAGTGCAGTATTTGCTCATGTCTTAAATGTAAATTAGTAACCTGAATTTTCCAGTTGTCAGTAATCATTAAAGGTGTAGCTGGTTTGAAAATTCACATTTAAAAATATTTTATAAAAATCTATATACCTTCTTTGATTCTGCAAGTTACCAAATTGGAAAATGTGAATAATAACCTTTTTTTTATATTGCAATGAATGCAAACTGGAGCTGCAAGCTTTGAAGAAGAACAACATAGGAGCGAAACAAATTATGGAATATTCTCTCTATATTTAACAAATAAAGGCAGGATGTGTCAAGGTTTTCATCATAAAAAAAATGGTTTCTTAAGATGGTTTTCTGTTAGAATGCATGCTTATTATGCATTTTATTGTTGGAATGATTGCAAAATATCTGTTTGTTATTATATTGTGTACTATTTATCTTTGAAAGAAGTCCGGAGGATACAGTTGTGTGTGCGGTGCTTCACTTAACTTTCATGATGTTTCACGTTGTGCTGAAATTGATGCTGATTTTTACATTTTCTACTCTTTGTTCTTGTTCAAGGCAGTTTGGGTGGTTTCTAGACTTGTCTTGTTTCCATTTATAACTTGTAGAGGGTCTTGCAGCTGCAGTGCTTGCAATATGAGATATGAAGAATTTTCTCCCAATGGTTAGTATCAGCAGGAATGATGGAAACCAGCTGCTCTGGGCCCCTGACCTCAAGAATTGACCTCTGACCCTATGATGGATAAATGCAACTAGAGAAAAAACAGCCAGTGGTAGAAGATAAAGCCAGAAAAGCACCTGCAGAGTAGGTCTGACATTCCAGCACTGGACCCTCGGACACGTGTCACATGATCCCACCAAATGTGTTTGTATGAAAGGAGGCATCATTAAAGGGAGGCCAGCTGGTACTGTTGATGTCTAATGAGCTGTTTTTGGAAAAAACTTGATGAAAATGCTTATTTGACCAACTACCTGTGGAATAAGAATCTGCGCCTACAGGAAATCCACAGAAAGCTTCACATTTTTCCAGAAAATGATTTCACAAAAACTTTGAATTGCAAAATTTGATAATTTTTTTCCCTTTATCCAACATTTTAATAGTGATTCAAAAGTACATTTTCTAAACGCATTGAGTTCACTAGCAACTTTCAGCTACTATTAAGAGTTTAGCAGTTTCTGCGGATTGGATATGGTCCTTGAAATAAGTAGTTGTTGCTACAGACCTATGCAAATGTGCCCCTTTTCTTTTAGGTACATGGAAATAAAGTAAATTAGCTGGGAAGCGATTTGCATTTAATATTTGACTAGATTTAAGAATGCTTTTTTTACCCTCAAAGCAGATGGAAAACCTTCCAGGGCCATCTTTTTATCAAAGGTAAACAAACAATATTTTTCTTGTTTCTGTTGTCTCTCACCTTTATAATAATGTTTGATTTTGGTAATTGGACAATATTGGAAGAGATAGCATTCGCCCATGATTTTCTGCAGCGGTATCGGGCCCATTATGTTCATCAAAAAGCAATTACAGGAAGCCACTGTTCCGGGATCTTTTTTTTTTTAAGTATGGTAATTATACAAAATACTACTTTTATCTTCCATTTCTCACCTCTAGACACTTACACAATCGACTCACTTCATCTGAATTAGCCTAAGCAGAATCATGTACACAATAACTTGATGATTGGATAATTAGCAGTTGCAATTAGATGATATAACAGTCATTACCCCTACATCTTTTTTGGGGCAAAATAGAAAATCTGATTTTTTTTTTCTATGTCTAGTAAGGTTTCACCGAGTAATTCACAAAGAAAGAATTTAAACCTCTGTTGAGCAGTGGACCAGGCCGACGCACCCACGCTTTACTGCTGCTGCCTGCATTCCCAGCATGGCTAGGCCAGTAACTCACGGTCAGGGTGGTGTCGCACATTGCTTGCCGAAAAGAGGGGGGTCAGGGGTTCAATTGCTCCCCCTGGGTAAAGCCTTAGATGCATAGTTGACTGTACAGCTGCCCCACGCTGACTACAGTGGTAATTAATTTCTAATGAGGGTTGGACCACTCGCTTGTGCCAGCCTGCATTGAGCCCACAGGCTCCAGACATATTCTTCTATGCCCCATTTATTTATAGAGTGTGTAATATTCTCCAGTAGGTCAAAAGTTCCATTCTGCTTTATGATGTCGACTCTCCTCGTGTAATTTCTCCTAGTAGCTTTTCAACTGTTTCATTTGGCAATATGGCTATATGAAAAAGATTTGTCTTTTCGGTCTTCTGTGAGATTAAATGGAGTTATTTTGCACTCTTGGTTCTAGTTTAATAAACTTATCCCCATTCAATTCATTCTTTCTTTCTGGTTCATCGCTTTTATCGGAAGATCGCCTTCAGCGCATTCAATTGCTTTTAATTAAAGTAGGTGACTTGTGTATTGTGGTTTTGGGTCAGTGCTGAAGCGGCTTGTGTTGATAAAATTTCCGGAGAGGAAACTGTACTGTGAAGTACCGGAAGCCATTAGGAAGTCTGGACCTCACATCACATCCAGCCCCTCGTGGAAGCACTGTAGTTGAGCTTTAGTGCTAGTGAAGACATTTTTGTATCGTAAAATGAACAACAAAACTCACAGAAAAAACACAGCATTCCTGATAATCAAAATAATCAAAGTGTTCTCTGAGGCAAAATAAAGTTTTGGTTATTTCGTGTTTTCATTATGAAGGTTTGTCTACATAAACCATATTAATAAATAATTGCTCCGGTGCTCTAAATTTCTAAATAGTTTCGGAGGACCTAAAACATTGATCGCAAATTAAAAAAAGAATTATTTAGGTTCATCACTAATTGGTTTCCCACTGGTCCAAGTCACTCAAGTTATTTTGGAAGATTTTTGCGTAAATTGTAAGTTCAGTTGTTTAGAAAAGAAACAACACAGCTATAAGTTATCAATAAGATTTCATGTCTGTTCAAAATTGGTATGACAAAAAATGTAAAGTATAAGCAAGCTTCTAATTAATACTGTTTTGGAAGAACTTAGAATTTTCAACTTTTACTCATGGTTTTCAATATTCAGTGATACTCTTTGAAATTTGTTGAAATCACCTTAACGGCCTTACACAGCAATCATATCTCTTTTTTTTGACTGATGTTCAGTTTTAAGCCTGCTTTAGAGAACCGAGTGTCTGTGTAATTTAAGTGTACTGAGAGCGATGATCTTCAGAATGAGATTTATCTAATATAAACCTTGGTTCATTTCTAATGCTTTGTTGTGCACAAATTGATTTTGGGCCCTTGACGAGCTCTGGAACTCATTCAGGTTGTTGTTATCGAACCCTTGTAACTGAATTACTCTAGGTAAACCTTTCCTAATATAATTTCAAGCCTTGCCGTCCATTTTCATCCGGCGAGTTTTTTCCGCTAATGAACAAGTAAATGTGACCGTTAAGATTGTGCGTTTCTGGTGCATGGCAAATCCCAAGAAAATGAATGATGTCTACTTGCACTTTAGATATCTTCACCAGAAATGTTACACGGAGCATTGATCACCCATGAAATCACATATCGCCAACCATCACTCCAGAACCTCACTGGAAAATTGACTGGTAGTTAAGTGGTTATGGAGCTGTGCTGTATTGGGCCCCTGAGAACCTCCGCAATGCCTCGCTATGTGTATCCCGTTGTGCGCTTTTCCTATTTGAATTTCAATCAGCGCTTGATGTGTTGTTATGTGAAGGCATGGGGGGATGGAGGTGAGCTGGAATATGTGGCGTGACCAACGGAGACTCATTTGAGGCTCATTTGTGTCCGCTCGCGTCCCAGGGGGCACATGCCGTAAACTGCTGGCTGCTGGGCTTGCAAACACGTCTCCAGCTAGCGCGTGCTGATCTCAGACTGGAGGTGGTACAATCAATATTAACCCCCTCCCTACCGCCTTCTCCTTCTCTGTTGTGTGTCACTTCATCATGTGCTGTCACATCTACCACACCTTAGTTTGCTATATTGAATTAAATGTGCTGTGGCAGCAGCATTGCGCCTTTAGCCCATGTCATTCACGAGCATAATTGTCTCCTGGACTCCATTAACCAGCCATATGTTTTATGGGTATTTACCATAATGTGTGATTGAATTATTCCGCTCTTGACACTGTGTGTTTCTTACAAATGCATCGCATACTGGGAAATGCTAATTCTGCAGTTTCTCTACCTTTCCATATGGCGCCGAATCTTTTCGGTCTCTGCGGTGTGATACCAACTGAGCAGTCTTTGAAATGAGATTGTAGCCGACAGTGTGTAAAAAGACATTTAAGGAGAACGAGAAGGACAAAGCTTGCCAGATGAACGACAAATAATTCATGTTTTTCAGGTAGTAGCTCCACCGAAAGCCACATTTGATCCATTTCCCCTTGCAGCCGACTTCCATTAATAATGCATGCTAGTTTCTCCCCCATCGGAGTCCTGCAGGGCACAAATTCCCCCTCCCAGCCCCCCACATTGCTCCACTGTGGTTCCCATCATTGACTATCCCGGTTAGGTTCAGGGCTGAGCTTATACATCATATCGTGCTCTGACTTACTCCTATTGTTGGTTTAGCCAAGTGCATCCGGAGGTGTCTGCTTTGTTGTGTTACAAAGCCAACTGCCAAGAGATGACATTTTAATAGAAATGCTGCTCTCTTTTGTTGAGGTCACACTGGACAATGCTTCAGATACCTACATGCTGTGCTCAAGGAGCCATGTGGTTTTTTATATCCTTCTCTTTTAGCAGTGGCACAATGCGGAGGGGTCAGGGGCTGCATGAGCACTGGAGATTTATAGCTAGTTTAGAGTTGAAGAGGAAAGCTGTGAGACATGCCAAGTGTATGATGTAAGAAACTGGCCAGGCTTACTCCCACTGCCACAGCGAATGAAGAAAGTGATGAATCAATGAGGAAAATTAAAGCATGCCTCATGGTGATCTGATTCAGAACTCTGAATCCTGGGGGAAAAACTAGGTCATACCAGTTTAAGAGGTTCAGTGAAATACGCTGGTTTGTTGGAGGTCATATCTAGGTATTGTGGGTTCAATAGCAGGTAGTTTATGCAATGGCAGTGTTTTTCACTTTACAGGTCACATTGCATGTGTAAAACGTCATAAGATCATTTATCAATGTATTATAACCTCCAAGAAACACATAATACATATTCGTTCTCGTGTTTAAGGGGCTTTTCCTGGCATTCAATGCTTAGAAATTTTTAACCGTTTGCGTTGCCGTTCGGTTCTGGGACGTTATTGAAGCTGTTTGCGTCCATTCGGTTTATGCTTGTGTTTCCAGCCTCGCTTTGCACATTTCTTGAGAATCAAGCCATGCTGCTTCTGTCAAGACGGATGACTTATTGCGAAAGGTTATGTTTTAGCCACATAACATTGGTTAATGGAAACGGCATCATTTTGCAATACATTTGTTAGCAACATTTCTCAAATATCGCCAAAATTTTGCGCAAATCTGTAACGGAAACGCGGCTAGCTGTTAGTTCGAGTTAGTTCAGGTCTATTAAATAATATTATTGGACACAACTTTTGATTTTAATAATATACTAGTAACAATTTTAATTACGATTAACTGAGAATAAAAACGCTTTGAAACAATTTTTTCATTATTTTTCATCATTTCATGTTTACAGATATAGCAAACTAATGTTATATATATATATATTTTTTTTTTACGTAATATAACATTTTACATAACTTGCCTATTAAACCTTTGCAAATATCACCAGTTTAAGGTTGTTTTTTAATAATTTGTACGGTCTTTTAGGCTTTATGATGTTGTGGTTTAATTTAGTAAGTGATTTGTTTTACTAAAATCATGTTACGCATTGTAGTGTCCAATGTCAATTCCTTTTGAAATTGTGAATATTTCATAATTTACATACTGGGTTTATTCATCATTGAATCGAAATAGCATTGAACTAAAATGAGCTAAATAATGAAGATTATTATCTTTTGTGTCGAGCTGCTTTGCGGTTGAATTTGTTTCATAATTGATGATTTTATAACACAAATTTATAACACATTTTCCAGTTTATTAACGTAAAGCTGCTTTGAAACTCTATGAATTAAAGTGATATCTAAATAAATGACTGTGCCTCAAGGATTTGAAAAACAAATGCTGCCGAAGATCATCTACAGTAGTTGAAACTAGGACTTTCAGGTTGAAGTTCCCATCTAGAGCTTGATTTCAGCCAGATTGTTTACTACTACCTTTTCAATCTAATAACACATCCGCCTCATTTGATCACATACCAGCATTACCCATAATCCTCAGAAGCTCTGCTGCCACTAAAATTGGAGGCAAGAGATGTGTATGAGGATATGCTGAGAGGTTTACTCATCCGTTGAGGAGCTAGTCTGTAATATCTTGCTGTACAGTGGTGCCTGGATTGATCTGGCATAGTTGAGTGGGCTTCTGGAGAACATATGTTCACTTTTTCCCATTTCTGTCAGTAGCAGAACCTGAAGTATGTTCGGCCAGTGTTCAGATGTCCATCACACCACCACCATTAACTGTAATTGTTAGAGAAAAAGCTCTTCTCTCTGGATGTGGTCTGAATCACATCTCTTCAGCCCCACGCTTTAAAGATCTTTGCCCAAGCAGCTGTTTTTCTGCCTGAGTTCCTCTTTTTTTAGGAGCTTATTAAAACTTGATTTCAGAAGTCGTTGTTAGTGAATGCTGACAGCGCTTGTTTAGTAATGTGTGTAAACACCACCTGCTTGAACTTTGCAAATTATGAAAATTATCTGAAGGCTCTGTCTACAGAGCAGTTTATTCATTTGATAATTCATCCACTCATTGCGTGTCACTAATTTAACTTCTGGTTTTGCTTTGTGAATCTCATTTTCTTTCATTTGAAGTTCAGTTTAAATCGCTCCATTCATTTTCAGTCGTAATTATTTAAATTATTTCCAGGGTTTCGAGGGTGTGTGTCATCCTTAAGGTGATTTCTGCTCTGTCCATCAGTCTTTCTGTCATCTCATTGATCCCTGTAAGTCATGAATATGTAGAAAAGGCTGCTGAAAAGGAGATGGGAGGAGTTATTGATGTTTGACATTGAGAATGTGCTAAAATAGCACTGGAATCATTTTCTCTCGACACAGAGATTATGAACACTCTGGAGAATTTACCTCCATTTTGTTCACTTGCTTAATTCATTATTACTATTGGGAATGTAGAAGGTCTTTCTGTCCTTTTGACATTGTATGGATTTAGGTATTGGTTGTGTCTTTGTACTCATACATTACCTCAGTGTTATTTTAGTATTATTTATATGCCGTTATAGTATTTATTCATGTTTTGAATTAACTTTCATATATATATATATGTATATTAGGGGTGTAACGGTTCACAAAAATCACGGTTCGTTCGATACGATACAGTGGTGTCACGTGGTGTTTGGTATGTTTTCGATACAAAAAAAAAAAAAAATTCTTTAATTTATTTTCACATTTTTATTTATTAAAACTAACATAAAAGTATGATCTTTTCTTTTACATTGAACAACAATGGAGCTATACTTGCTATGTCTTCTGGGGTTTCTTAGCAGCAAATATAGCAAAACCTTGGAAAAGTCTTGTCTTGGAAAAGTCACTTTTGGATTGTATTTATTGAGGAATTAAAACTGAATATTCAAATTGTGAAAGTTGAGCGTCCCACGTTCGTAGGCTGTGCGCACCATCCACTGACACCAAGGCTTAGGGGCCGTTCACATGCAGCGCATTTTGCGCACGCAAGTGCTTTATTTTCAATAAAGCCGCGCAGTTCAAAATCCGGAGTGGAAAAGACTCTGTAACTGACAGCGCCTTCATGGTTGCCTAGTAACAACAGACGCTACAAAAGCGCGAGCGTCCGAGCGCTTTGAAATTGGTGAAGGAAGCAACGCGCCTAGTGTCTTCCACGTCTTCCAAGTCAGTGTTTGTGAGCTTTAAATGCTCCAAAAGTTGCATGTAGGGGCTAAGAATCCATTTGCAGTTTCGTTCAGACCAACGCGAAAAGACCAACAAGTGGGCAGGCAACAAGCTAATTTTTAACGTTGGCTTGGGACTCATTTTAAAAACGACTCGTTTCAATAATTCAGAGTAGACTGTTTCTTTTGAGACACAATAACTTTATACTGTGCACTTTCAGATTTTAAGCTTTGCAGAATATTCGCTCACACGCTAGACGATGACATCGCCATTGGCTAATAGACATCACACAATGTTGTAATTTTCAAATATCCATAATAGGGCACTTTAATTCTTAGGGAGAGAATATACTTAATCAAATCATAAGCAATAGCTATAGTAAAATCTTAAACGCCTGGAAAACAGATGTGACAGCAGAGCGTGAACAGCCAAGCAGAACTCATGATATATGGAGACCAGGCCTGTGGCAACAAAACTAAGAACTATCTTTTTTTTTTAATGATGATTGCACTTAGTAATTACTGTTAACGCTGGTAAACCTCAAAAGCTACTCAAAGAATTCTTACCAATCACTGTTAGAGGAGACTGTGTGTGGAGCACCTTTCATAGTGGTGTTATTTGCCCATTGCCATGAAATATGCTAATTGCTTCTGTACAACTGCTGTTAAAGCAAATATTTCAGCTGCACCACAGACGTGAATATTTTTCATAAGCGGCTGGCATAAGCAGGGTTATGTGTTATTATGAGAGATGCGCATGAATAGTGCATGAATAATGATTGTATACTGCATATCAGATGTCTACATCTGTGTCTGCTGGAAAAAAATGATCATGTTATGAGATGGTGTCATAAAAGACAAGGAAGACATTATTACATTAGTTCTCAGATACGAGCGTTTCTCCACCCAGGGGTAAAAGTGCATTTTTGAGGCTTTTGTTTTTATGCGCTGTACGTAAAGCATTATGTCTGGAACAATCCGATTTTGATCACAAATGACTTGAGAAAGAAAAAGGAAATGACATCTTTCAGCCACTGCTGTGAATAAATTTCTCCCTATATTTAGTTGCACTGAGACCCATTTTGTGTAGTTACTGATCAAGAAAAAGGCCAAAATGTTGTTTAAAGAAGGCATATGGAAACTCTCTTTCACGCAGCACATAAATGTTCAAAGGGAATCAAATGAGCTTTATTTTGAGATGATTTCTATTTTTTATTGTGTGTTGGTGTTGGTCAGTGGCTTGGCTGCATTTTTACTTTTCCAGCAGACTTTTAGCAAGCATGGAGGTTTTTAAAGGGATTGCAAGGGTAAATTATAATCTTTACACTCTTTAATTAAGCATACCTTGTGTGGTCTTGGATATTTTTACATGTCGAGTTTGAACGTTTGCAATCTGTTTCATTTAGGCTGACACCTCCCACTCTGAGAATTTGGAAATGTGGTGATAATGTAGATGTTATGCTCAGCTATGGGGAAAAAAAAAGATCATGGAAAGAAACCACAAGATTTCAAACTGTGGCAAGCACACGATCCAAGAATTCATTTCGAATGATGACTCTGTGGAACTTGATATTACATTAAAAAATAAATAAAGAAGTAATGGAACATGTAAGAAATATAACTGATATATTATACAAACTATAATTAAGATTTGAAAAAAATGTTTTGAAAGAGTCTCTTATGCTCTCCGAGGCTGCCTTTATTTGATGACAAAAATACAGTAAAAACAGTACGGCTGAAACGATTCCTCAAGTAACTCGATAACAAAAAATCATCGAGGCAAAATCCTCTGCCTCGAAGCCTCTATAAATTCATTTTAATGATTTTTGCATGTCTGTGACAATGCGTTTACGTCACCGACAAAGCGGAAAAAGGCGGCGTCATGGCGGTGTTTTTATTTGAGGGTGTGCGCGCAGACTAGCGCGGGCGGCAAAATGGAAGTGAGCAATGACGGCGATGAGCAAAGAGACCAAACCACCAAATGAAAACGACAAAAAATGTCCAAAGTTTGGGATCATT
>JAUCNO010001819.1:25256688-25284322 GCA_032353835.1 Enteromius viviparus | reverse complement strand
GAGTGAGGTCGTACAAATTCGTACGAATTAGCCACCTCGTAAAATATGTACGAATTGCCGTGAGATCAGGTTGGTCCCCCTGAAACATTTCCATTGTGGTCCGTGCTATTTGCAGCACTTTTCTGTGTTTGCAGCGCATTTCTGTGTTTGGTTGCGTTGCCAAAATTTGTAGCGCCTGTGTAGTCAAACTGATAAAGATGTTTTCTTAATATGTTGTCGTTTTTTCTGTTTGCATGTGTATTTTTTCTGTTTGCATGCGTTTTTTTCAGTTTGCATGTGTTTTTTTTTGTTTGCATATGTCTTTTTAAGTTGCAGCGCATTGAGCTCTCTCGGCCACCGTAGACATGCCATGAAAAACAACTGGTTTAGTAGAATAAATACATTTTAAGCTAATTGCTTAGGAAATATAAAATGAATGAGCAATACAGAAAAAAATATATACTTTGCACCAATTACAGTTTTAGTATAAACAATAACCATAAACAAAAGCTAAATGATCTATCATAATTACTTAAGAAAAAACATTTGGTTATTTTAGTTTACTTGCTATAAATAAAGACAGCTTTTTCTTTCTTAATTTTAGATCTTAATGTTTATTGTGATATCATTTTAAACTATGCATCATAATTTCATAAGTACAAAACACAAACTCTCTCATCTCTCTCTCTCTGTCACACACACACACACACACACACTCACTTACAGGGTTTCTGTGTTTTACCTGTTTTTACAGTGTTTCTGTGTTTTACCTGTTTTTACAGGGTTTCTGGAGATTCCATTGATGTAATGGTTTTTATACTGTACTAACTATATTTTCTTTACCCTAACCTTCTCACAAAACTTTACTCATGTGGACCAAAAACTCTTCCCAAAGGACAAAGATTTTGCATATCTTGTCATTATGGGTGACTTAAGGTATACATAAGTAAGTAAGTAAAGTTTATTTGTTAAGCGCTTTTCATAGACAGTAACAAAGCGCTGTAAACAAAGATAAAAGTCAAACATTAAATAACACAAACAATGCCAGTGTAGAGCAATTTAAAAAGATGACAATTCACAGAAGGCCTGTTTAAACAAAAAGGTTTTTAACTGCTTTTTAAAGGATTCCACAGACCAAACGTAAATTTAGTGGTACAGTAAACTGTTCCACAGCCTTGGTGCCACAGACTGAAAGGCTCTGTCACCTTTCGTCTTCATTCGTGGACAGGGAACAACCAACAAACTCTGAGCCTGTGAGCGAAGACTACGAGCAGTAGTGTGTTTTATAAAAAGCTTGGACAAATAATCTGGGGCTTGGTCAAGTGCTCTGTATATGAATACAAGAATTTTAGAATGAATTCTAAAATCAATTGGAAGCCAGTGTAAAGAATATAAAATGGGAGCGCGCTTACTAGAACGTGTTAGTAGCCTGGCCGTTGCATTTTGTATGGCTTGAAGGCGAGAAAGAGATGATTTGTCCAAGCTGGTAAACAAAGCATTACAATAGTCTAAACATGCCGACACAAATGCATGCACAATTGTTTCTAATTCAGCTGGAGAAACCCTATGTTGGAGTTTAGAGATGTTCCTTAAATGAAAAAAGCAAGAGCGGGATAAAGACTTTACATGTGAGTCAAGGCCCAGAGAAGAATCAAGTATTACTTCTAGATTTCTAATATTTGACTTAGCAGAGGGACAAAAAGAGGCAAGAACCTGTATACATGAACGCACACACACATACACACCAGATAATAAATAATAAAACCCACAATCATTTCTCCTGGCAGGAGAAAAAACATGCGTTTACAATAAATTAGAGGGTTATTTCACTTTTTCGGCAGCAGTCTGGTCATGGTATTGTACATGATAGTCAATAGGCTAACGTAACAAAAGAAGTAAAATTCATTGCTGTCAGCTACAACAACAGTCAAACCAGAGTTAATGAATGAATCTTTCATCTGTTTTATCCGCAACCATCTCCTAGTCTCACAACCTTAATTCAAATGATTCCTGTTTGAATGAAATCGATCCAAAGAAGCATAATTTCAGACCTGACCAGAAAGCAACCCCTAGCAATGCAATTATGTTCTAAGGGCATTTGTTACTTGTCCATAGGCTCTCTTAAACACAGTAATTGCATTGCCTGGTTGGTCTGGCCAAGTATTTATAACAATGCAATGAGCTTAGGGAGCTATTATAGTAAGGGGCCAGGCTGTGATTGATGGGATATCAAAGTCACCCCACCAATAGCATGTTGCAATAAATACAGTTTTTGTTCATGTGATCTGAACACAACACTCTCACCTGCAGTGCTATCTCAAACCGTACTGTAGACATAGGGTTATTAGACATGTTTACCACTTCTGAGTGTGATCCTTAACTAGGCTTTCCTGCATAAAATGTAATTAAGCTCCTATAAAGAATATGTGGTTTGTGTACCACGTTAGTTTCAATGTCTATAAACCTTTACAAATATGTTGCAGAATTTATACAAATATAACAGATCTAAAATTTTATTTAGTACTGCCTTTCCTAAAACTACATGAAATATTTACGTGTTTCCAACAAGACAAAAAGACAATTAACAACGGTCATCCTGTTTACAATGTTTACATTTTTTTGGCAAATGAATGTTTGCGTCTAAAAGATTAAGCCAATATACCCTTCTAATATGAGGGGATTTTGCGTTTTTTGTTTTGTTTGTTTTGTTTTTTTCCCCAACAGGTGTTATAACTGTATATTGAATTACACATTGTCTTGTGTAACTGGGTTAAAGAACATGTCTTTAAGCCTAATGGAAATGTACTTCCAGAGCACAATGAGTCTAGCCTGGCTTCCGTTCGTTTCTCATTGGTTCCCACTTTTTTGGGAATCTGAAATGCTCTAAAACGGCAGCTTGGCCAGACTAACTTTGCTCGCGAAGTTAATTTAGCGTCAAAGGAAGTATGGGCGGGTCCAGGCTACATTAAGTCACAATAGAACAATATTGACTTGACTTAAAAGGCACTGTAAAATATTTAATCAATGCATTTTAAAAATGAAGAAATATCCAATTATTTAAAAAGTGTATAATAATAATAATAAGATATTTTTGCTTAATATATTTGTGGTTGAACAAATAAGGTAAAAATAAATGCATATTATAAGAAATGTAAAGTCTTTTTTGACTTTGCATGCATGCCAACCTGTTGTTTGGGACTTCCAAAATAAAAATATAAAGCTTTCATAGCCCTTAATATTGGCATATTTTATTACCTGTATCACTGTTACTGTATGTGTGTCTCTCAGTGGTGTTATATCACATAAAAAGGTCCTGATAACATGATCATTTTGATCCACAGGATCAGCTTGATCAGAGTTTTCAAATATTCACCAGCCCTTGTGGAGGTCACAAAGCACAATTTCTTGCCCTACAATTCAATTTTTCATCTTTTCCATAAAATTCCATATTCAGGGATGCACGTCTCCTCTTCTCCCCTGCCTCTCTTTAGTTGTCTTTCTATTTATCTGTTTTAAACAAGTACATTTGAACTTAGATGCCCTCAATTGCATTATGAAGAAACACTGAATGTTTAATGTGTATCAAAGGAATCCTGAGTGTAGTATCATGTAAGACATTAAAGTGTGTCTGTGCATGATAAATAACTGATTCATTTGATTTTTGTCTTGACTGGGATCTGCAGGTAACATTAGCAGATGTGCAGTAATACAGGACATGCAGATGAAATACTAGGTTTGGGACTCATGCTTTCAGTTTCATTTCTCATTTCCAGTAAATAAAAGCAGTTTGCTATGTGCAAATTTATTATGCCTAAAAAGCCAGACTGAGACAGGAAGCTGTTTTAATGATGTTTCTACTGTATTTGTCCATACAACAAAAGCTAAGATACTGTAACAGTTTTTTTGTTTAATTGTTTTGATTTTGGCCGTATATGTAGAAAGTGAAAGCTGATTTTTGAAACGTGGCTTTAGAATATTTCATAAGCCTTATTGTGAAGATAATCTAGATTATAGAAGCTTATTAGAGAAATACTACAAACACAAATTAAAGTGTGAGCAAAAAACACAAGACAAAACATCCATAGCATACTGTAACGTGTATGTTGGTGAAAATGGGAATGAAATGTGCCACAAAGGTCATTTAAAAATATTTACATAAAACTATATTCACATTGAAAATATTACTCCATTTGGAGACCTATGAGGCAGTTTTAATTGTTCATGAGGTTCTCTGTTCGACATCACATGATATCCTTTAGAGTAACCTACAAGCTTACATTTATCAATCATGCTGTTTAATTGTAACATGGTAATATAACAATATCAAAATTTGAGGTAAAATTACATTTTATCTTTCTGATATTAATTGGCGATATGAAATATTTTACATGACAGAAACGAAATCATAATGGATTTTGTTTTAATTTGGTGTAAAAAAATCCTCCTACGCCTTTTACCTGCACATTTTTAATAAAACGGAAATCAAACATTATGCCTTCCTAAGATATGCTTTTTGTGTGCTCCTATTGAATCCTGTGTTTTCAATGGTCTGACACTGTCCTCTGCTGCTTACTGTTGGTATTGTTTTATTTCAGCACAAAACATGTTTTTGTGTATAAATCTTATAGGTATTATCTCAGAAGAAGAAATATGATGACCACCTTTGAATAGTTGATCATAGCAGACCAGCAATTTATAACACAAGTCAGATAATGAACCATAGTAAAACATATGTTTAATTTCTACATTTTAGCTATACAATGTTAGTTATGAACAACTCTTTGAGACTGTAACAAAGTGTAATAGACTGAATAATTAGCACACATATGATAGTACACATTGTAATGTTGCTTGGGATTGTATTGTATTTGGTTTTACATTTTATTTTATGTTATTTTATAAATATAACTTTATGGTTGTACAGCTGAAAAGAATTGGAATGTTTTTTTAAGAACATGTTTGAACATAAAGTAAATATGTTTATCCGTCAATTTGAAAATTTCTTTCTTTATCTGTCTTTATTTTTAGGCAATAAACTGATAAATTATTTCTTTATTTTTCCGTGAAGTGACACAGCCAGTATTACTTCCTTCCTGATCAGTAAGAGAAACACCTGAAATATTAAAACTAAAAATGACTGTAATTTGTGATAGAATGGTCTCAGAAAATCTCAGAGGTCTTATTTCTTTTTTTGACTGATTAATTAAATGCAGATATATCATTATGGGTGTGATAATAGCATTCAGAATGAAGCTGTCTGTGGCACTGTGTGCTTTGCCCAAAGGGAAAAGGAAAGAGCAGCTTTCACACAGCTCTTGGCTTTCATACTCGTCTCGCACCCTCAGTTTTGCAGGTGTCCGGACTAAAGAGGCTTATTATTCTTACTCCAAGTGAAGAAGAGAAAGGCGAGCTGGAGGGAGGCTCAGCTGCTGGCGATCACAGCACTGCGTCTGTCACCTCTGGCTGCACGTCCTGCCCTCTTTCTCTCCTCTGCTTGGGTGGATCTGTCTGGAGGACGGGCAGAGCAGCCTGCCACTAACTGCCCGTCGTCTGTGACACCCAGCTTTCTTTTGTTTTTTTCCTCCTGCTGTGCTGACTCGGCCTTGGCTCATTCACACTGTGTCGTCACCTCATATAAGTGTGGTTCCTCACAATTACAATTGACAGCTTGTAGTTCTTCGTGCCAGTTTGCTGAGTGCCATAAGGAAAGAAGCAACCAACAAGTCACCATCTGAGAAGGACACCTGGTGCAAGTGTGCTAATTTTAGCGATTGGCCTGAAAAAAAAAAAGTGAAGAAAAATCTCTCTCCAACTTGTAATTTGGCTTGACTCTTAGCCACTAAGACACATAATACCTTCCATATCCCTAATATGGTTGAAACACAGAGCAGATGTGACGTTTGATTCGGGGCATCATTGTGAATGTCAAAAACGCTTCAAAGTAGAAATTCTGTTTGACTCACTTCCAGATGTGAGACTGTAGTGACATTAACATGAAGCTGTTGCCAGCAGTCTGCAGAACGTGTTTGTATGTTCAAGTGTGATAGATTATGTGTGCAGGGCAGGGATCTTCTCATATCTGTGTCCATATGTGTGTTTGGGGGAAGATGTGCATGATATAACCAGTTCCATCTGCTTTCTGATCTCAACAGTTCTATAGGAGGCATATTAAGAAGGGCAACGTAACACCTTATGATAGTACTGTACTTTGAGGCTGTTTTCTCAAATGTTTTTCTCAGAATAAATGTGCAAATGTCTTCATTCATTCAACCAATCAATCAACCATTTATTTGTCTATTTATTTATTTATTTGCATAATGCAACCAAATCAGAATATATTGAGGTTCTTGACAAAAAAACCCTGCTTTTATGATTTTACAAAAACATATTGAAAGAAAATCACAGATTATATTTCTTATTTGTTGACTGGCTACACAAAACATCACTGAGATTATTTTATTATTTATTTTATTTATTTACCAAGACACCTGTGATATTAAATAGGTAAATTAATGCATTTTATTGTATGCCTTTTAAAATGTAATAAAAAATATATATAGTGATTTTTAATAGGACCAACATGTTAAATTGATTTATTTTATTTTAAAAATAACTAAATGGAATTAATGGCTAAAAAAAATACATGAATCATCACAATTATCTTTTATAATTTCATGCAGTAGCATAAAAAAGAAAACGTGTGAAATAAAAAAAAAATATTTTTTTTTATTTAATTTCTTTTAAAAAGCTACAAGGGATTTGACCAAAAAAATCAATTCAGATTCTGTTTTTTTTTTATATCATGCATTTACATACAAAAATGCAAATACTGCGAAATTCATGGTCATTCATGACTGTAAAAGTACAGTATTTATATATTTATATAAATTTTACCATTTACTCCAGGTTTGGAAAATTCAGTCTTGGGACCCCTATGAGTGTGAGCTACAGTACTAACAAATACCACCCTTATCTCTTCTCACATTCCAACTTCCTGTATGCTATGAGCTTCCTGTCGAAAGCTAAGTTCAGACAGACTGACACAGAGCAGATCTGCAGATGCTCCGGAGGCCTCAGAGAGTCAGAGATCCTCACAGACAGAAAGAGCAGCGGGTCAGTGTTGCTTTTGTTTATCGTGGCATCTATCTGCAGCTGTCAGTGCTGAGCGCATTAATCAGGTTAGCTGGTGGGCCGACTGCAGGGCTCTGACTGCATCAGGCAGGTGATGAGGGCCCGCTCTTTCCTCATTGGATAAAGTGCTCAGGCTTTGATTGGCAGGTCTTTTCACAGTCTTGTTCTGCTGGCGCTACAGAGCGTGCTCAGTCCAGCCCTGTGGAGGTACGCTTCCCCCCTCCCGTCTCTGATAAGAGGGGAGACGCAAGGTCCTGACAACACATTTATCTGTGCTTTGTAATGCGATCATCCTCTCTCTGCGGTGGGGCCGTCTCCCCTGGCAACGACCTCTTGTGAAGGTCAGTGTAGCTGAGAATAAGGGAACAAGTTGCTCAACTGACTTGTTCAACCAAATGCAGTCAGTGTTGAGTTTCTGGCTTTTATGAAAAATACACACAAACAAAAGCTAGAACTGACTCTTATTGCTATTGTTATTTCACATGACGGAGTTTTATCAAGAGAAGAATAAGTCTGGAGATGAAGGGAAAAAACCCTTTCATTTGTTTTTTCATGTTTGCAAAAGACTCAAATTATTTAATGAAATTAAATTAATAAATGACAATATTGTAGAATAGTTTATTTAAAAATCAAGTAAACAATTAAATAAAACAAAAAAAAAACTAATAAACAATAAAAAAAGAATTTATATATTTATATAATTCTCCGTATAACTCATATATAACTCAATTCAAAATATAAGTGGGTTCATAGCTGCAAAACTTTAGCTTTCAATAATGAAATAAAATCCTGAAAATCTGTTCTTCAAAAACTCAAAAATCCAAAACTTTTCTTCTGAGGAAAAATTCTCAAACATGGTTTAAACTGCAGATCTTTCCAAGATACCAAAGCCTGCGAACAAAAGTAATTTCCTAATGAACACAAACATCATCCCATTTTTCAAAGACCAAATTATTTGAGCTACTTTCTACATCAACTTTATATTTCATACTATCTGTAAACAATTTGTGTGTTTTCATTTCTCCTATAAATTTCTAAGAAACATCCGAGGCAAACATCTTTAAATCTTCTGAAAGAGCAACCACTGAGCAATTAAACCCCTCTGAGAGCACACATAGTACCAGTGCTTCATACTGCTGCAGTACACAATAAATAATAAAGGGTTCCAACACCAATAATTATTAGTCTGTTTCCCTGTCTGTGCAGTTGGCATTCAAGACGTGTCTTTAGGGCATAAAGACTGGTGTGTGCATTTTCATTAGCTCATCTGTATGCAAATTCAAGATCAAACGGAGACCCCTCCTCTTTCCCTGAATGGGTCAAACTCGCTGTGATACCCCTTACTGATGCATTTTCAATACATGAAAGGGTTACTCCTCTCCAAAATGAAAATTTTGGTCATTTATCACTTACCCCCACGTTGTTCCAAAACCGTAGAAGCTTTGATCATCTTCAAGACACAATTTAAGATATTTTGGATGAAAACCAGGAAACTTTCATCAGATATACCAATAGTGCTCCCACCGTAATGTTATGAAGTGACAAGAATACTTTTTGTATGGAAAGAAAACAAAAATAAATGAATTCATTTAACAAATTCGACACCATAGAAGTGTGCTCTTCTGTGTAAGCTACGACAAAGGGATACACCTTCTACTTGTATTTACACTTTGATTTGAACAGAAACAGCTGACACTTTCCATACAAAAAATATCCTCAGTGCTTCATAATGTTACAGTTGAACCACTGATGTCAGGTGGACTATGTGTCATTTTCTGCACCTTGACAGTGTTATTTACTTGGCAGTCAATACGACAGCCTCACGGTTTTCATCCAAAATATCAGAAATTGTGTTTTGAAGACGAACAAAGATTTTATGGGTTTGCGACGACAACAAAATGTTTCATTTTGGTGTGAAGTAAGCCTTTAAAAATGAGTAAAAAACATGAGGAAAGTCATGAAATCTAGAGCTTTTTTAAAAAATGAAATGCCTACAAATGCCTCTTGTTTATTATGCATTCGATTAAACTTTCAGTATACCTGAAACATACTTTATATATCTTTAGAAAATTTACAGAATGTTAAACATGATCAAAGTCCCTCTTTCCCAGTTTTCATCATGATTGGTCTACGCTTGATCCCTGCCGGCTCTCTGTCTGTGTCTGTGTTTGTGTCTGCTGTGGACAGGAGCCATATTACACTGGCCATCTCACTGCTGCTCTCCTGCCATCTAGTCTCCATGACTGAAAATCATTTCTTTTCCAATTACATCCACATCACTGTGAAATGAAATGTCATCCTGTTTGGTGATACTGGGCTTTCTGAAAACTTTCATGTTGCAGCTGATCACAGTCCAAATCTACAGAATATTTGACAAGATACCAGAGGATTTAATGCATACCTGCCACTGAAGCTTCTTTTCATCTCAGCTTTTCCATCGAGTTCACCTGACCATAACCCTCACTGTCCAGTAACACTTGGGAATATCCAAACAGTGATGAAATGTTCTTCCTCTTTCAGCTTTTTTTCTGCTGTACTGCATTGTCTGCAATCAGATTTTGTAATGGGGTTATATACTACTGGACTTTACACTTACAAATATGTTTGCTACATTTTACAAAAGGATTGGTTAGTTGTCTTTTTGTTGGTATGTAAATGGCGGGAGGGGGGAGCTGCTGTCTCTCTGAGGTTTGTGGAAGCAGATGTGAATGTATGCTTGCGATATCTCATATTGATGCAGTGCTAATGTATCAGAGTGGAAAGGGAAGTTTAATTCTGTTAGACTTCTGATGAGGCGGCCTCATGGGAAAGCGCCGCTCGTTCACTAATGTGTGTGCCCGTCAGCAGCCGGACACTTCTGGGAAACCAGCCTAAAATATAACCTGTGGGCACACTGACATTCATCTCTATAGTTAGGAGAGATGGAGAGCTCAATAGTTTAGAGGAAGTAGATGAACCAGTGGCAAACCCACATCATTTAAACAAATAATTATCAATATTCTCACAGTCTTTATTAGTAACCAGTAGGGTGTTTTTTATGCAAGTTGTGATTTAATATAAAAAATGGATTAAAATAAATAAATTAAAGCTGGATTATTATTGACTGTCTTCCTTAGTTTATAAATGCTAGACCATTTTAAACCTCAGGAAGCACTCTGTGGTTATTTTGCTTCTTTTTTGTCGATAAGTGCTTCTTATTAAGTATGCAAAGATGTTGTGTTCCTAAATGCATAAATTCAGAGCAAATGCAGAGTTTGTGTGGAGCAGCGTTTACCGCGAGCTCATCTGCTCTGAGATGCTGAAAACCCAGACTTATGAGCTGCTCACGTGTAAATAAACACATTTCAATGCTTCACTCTGAAACAAGCAGTGCACATATTTGAATTAAATCACAGTCTTAGACTAGTGCATTATACTAGCCCTGGTGACTAATCCTGATTTTAACTTTACAAACCATCTTGGACCAGCAGCAAACCAGATGATGGTCAAAAATCAGCTCGACTCTTAGCATTATCTCTTTTGTCCAGTTGTAAACTGGTGAGTATAAATGGAAACAAGAGTTACAACCTGTCACTATGAACCTTTTCACGTGTCATTGACTTTAGGAAGTTGCATTAACGACTCTTTAAACATTTAGTAAATGCTTGTGTGCCATACATCATCATAAATGATGGATGCCTGAGGTTATCACACTTTAAACTGATTGCAAGTCATTATTAAGCAAATATTATCAGTACTCTGTGTTATTTGCTAAATGTTTTTCCACACCATATTAATTGCAATCTCAACTTACATGACGATTAAGCAATTAATCGGATTTCAGGAGGAGCATGAACGAACGATCGCAGCTGCCACCAATCTCCTTATTACTGATAACCCCGCGAATCTCCTCTCCTCCACCTTAAATACCGCTCTCTCCCTATCCTCGGATTCTACGTTTGTCTTCCTCCACCTCCCCTTCCGCCACCCGAGCCGAAGTTGACACTCGCGAAGGGTCCCTCGTTTTGCCAAGTTCTCCACTTCCTCCGGGGGGCACGCGAGGACCAGGCTGGCCTGCCGGGCTCCATGCCTGTCCCCCGGACAGTTCGTCAAACAAGCTATTTTATCGCAGAGGTAGTGGGAACTAGTGAAATGCAATTATGGAATTGTATCTATTATCATCCAATATGACTGATTTCTATATTTAATAACTTTTGCCATAATCTTATGCTAATTTAGAGAGTAAGCTCTAGATTATGCCTTTAAGAGCACTATTTCTAAAAATAAATAAATGAATAATACAATTTATCCATGCGGCATACATATACATTAAGTTCATTTTTATTGATTTATTCACTTACGTTTTTAATGTCATATACCTTTTCAATACAAATCTGTTTATCAAAAAAGGAACATAAAAAAGGAGCATTGCATGTATAATATTTTCTCTTCATTGCAAGCCTTTGAGGATGAGTCACTAAACGTCTTATTTCAAAATATATCCTGAAATCATAAGTCTAACTCCTCTGCCTTGACTCAACATTGATTACATCTATTTTTAAGGCACACACATCAGTTCATGACCTGCTCCCCAACACCACCCTCTTCATTTACCATATTATTCATCTTAGAAAACAGGTCATAGGTGACTGTGGTGACGTTCAGTTTCAGTTAAAAGAAAATGGCTGGTGTCAGTTTCTTGTGACAAACACACAGTGTCATTCAACACAAATAACATAAAACACGACAAAGACGAGTGCTGTCATTAGGGCGTGAGTCACGGCTGCGCTAGGAAACATTACGCAATGGTCTTGAGGACCGTTGAAGACATTTACCTTTCAAATAACTAGATGATACCAGCCATTTACATGACTGTGCAGTCACTGTCTACATACGATCACCAATAAATAATACTTATTTCTTTAGAGCCCTTCTCATTACAGTACACCGCCAGATGACAATTCAAAGTCATCTGACCCTAAGATCAAGATAATTCCATATTTTCCATGAATCGTAGTCATTCACACATGACCCTTTCCAAAGAAAACAGGTTCTTTCAGAACCACTTCACATACTTCAGGCATGATGGTTGTTTTGTGCTGGTTGTTTTTGTTGCATGGTGGTCAAAATGAGTTTTAGTTCTTTTTTTATTCAATATTTTGATGGTGCTGAATTATATTTGTGCCTGTTAACTACTTTTTAAACATCTTGTAAGTTTGAAGCAGATTTTAGATCTCAATCTTTTTTGTTTGTTTGTTTTAGTTTTTTTCTTTTTAAAGAAGGCACTTGGAAGATTATTGTTGAAAAAGTGAAGAAGAAATAAGTTATGGACGTTCATGTTTTGTATTCTTATAAATAATATATTTTCCAGAAGGTGTAAAAAACATAAATCTGAAGAAATTGTGCTTCAAGTTGAAGGTTGATATCATAAAAAAAAGTCATTCAGTTAGATTTTGTTTTGGTGCAGTACCACATGTTTCCACTATGGATGAAATTCACTTCCCATTGTTTCCAGTGCAGTCATTTCAATTGAAAAAAGAAGAGTTAAACTACATATAAAAACCAAAGTAACTTCCACTGAAGAGCAGCACTTAAACTACTAGATGTGCGGAAGGAGAAAACACAACAGGCCCAGCGGGAGTCTGTGAATCACACGGTCTTGTTTACTGAGCTAATGGGTTAAAGAGTAAAGGAGTGATCAATAACTGGGAGTATGCTTTTAGTTCTGAGAAAAGAGCTGTGTTCTTCTCTGTCCATTGATAAAGGCACAAACATGTAGTTTTCAAGAATCTGAATTTAAAACCAAATGTGTGTGGTTTTATGTGTAATTTTCACGCAAATTGACAGAATACCGGAAACTCTAGGGTGCTGCGCATACATGTCATACATAATGTGTTCATTGCATTGACATGTAATTGTCTAAACACTCACACACACACACACACACACACACACTGAAGTGCTGTAGGGCGTCTCGTTTTGTTTATTGCTAGTGTAAGAGAGCTGCCTGTCTTCTACTGTTGCATTCCTCAGTAATTACCTACAGCATGTCCCGTCCTGCTGCCGCCTTTGCAACACACCGATCATCTTATGGAAAAGATGCTCTAGTCACATTAAGCTTCAAAGATCTGCTATTACCGCTTTGGGTCAGACATCAGCGAGATATTTATTAAATTGGAGACATTGGTCACATGCAACAACACAGCGTAAATATCCCAACTCCCACCTAGACATTAGATTTAGCGTAAAGGTGTTTGATGTTTTACATCGTGACAGTCAATTAAGCACAAAACCCTAATTCTCACTGATAATTATCAACCTTTACAATTATTATTATAGCAAGCATATAAATTAAATGTTGTAAAATACTTTACATTTTTATACTTAGTATTTTACAATTGCAATTTATTTAGCTTTACAATTACAGTAGTAGGTATATATAGAGTGCAGGTATATTTTACAAATACAGTGCTATAAAGGGTGTGCGCTGACATAATTTTATATAACAAACCACACGCCTCAGCTGGACTGATATTATATTGTAGCCATGAATCATATTTCCTTATCAATAGGTTGGCCTAATGCTGGGTGTTAACTTATGTCAATGCTAACGTTACATATATTGTCATATCATCTTATTACAAAAAATATAAGATATATAATATATATAGAATATAAGATAAGATATATATAATATAATATATAATATATAATATATGTAATATAATATAATATAATATAATATATGTAATATATAATATAATATTTAATTTATGAGTTGTCAATATGGTATATAACAATACACTGCATGATTTTACCACAAAATTCAACATATTAACATAAAACGATAACTACAAATCCGTGTTCGCTACCTGGAGTCCACATGTTATAATTGTTACATGTTGAATACAGTGGGTATGGAAAGTATTCAGACTCCCTTACGTGTTTCACTCTTTGTTATATTGCAGCCATTGGCTAAAATCATTTAAGTTAAATGTTTCCTCAATAATGTACACACAGCACCACATATTGATGGAAAAACACAGAATTGTTGACGTTTGTGCAGATTTATTAAAAAAGAAAAACTGAAAACATATTGAACATCTTTTGATTGAATACAGCAATGAGTCTGTTTGGGAAAGATGCAACAAGTTTTTCACACCTGGATTTGGGATCCACTGCAGATCCTCTCCAGTTCTGTCTGGTTGGATGGTAAACTATGGTGGGCAGCCATTTTTTAGGTCTCTCCAGAGATGCCCGATTGGGTTTAAGTCAGTGCTCTGGCTGGGCCATTCAAGAACAGTCATGGAGTTGTTGTAAAGCCACTCCTTCTTTATTTCAGCTGTGTGCTTAGGGTCATTGTCTTTTTGGAAGGTAAACCTTCGGCCCAGTCTGAGGTCCTGAGCACTCTGGAGAAGATTTTCGTCCAGGATATCCCTGTACTTGGCCGCATTCATCTTTCCCCTGTCATCCTTTCCCTGCAGCTGAGAAACACCCCCACAGCATGATGCTGCCACTACCATGCTTCACTGTTGGGACTATATTGGAAAGGTGATGAGCTGTGCCTGGTTTTCTCCACACATAACACTTAGAATTGGAGCCAAAAAGTTATATCTTGGTATCATCAGACCAGAGAATCTTATTTCTTAGCATTTTGGAGTCCTTCAGGTGTTTTTAGCAAACTTCGTGCAGGCTTACATGGGTCTTGCACTGAGGAGAGGCTTCTGTTGGGCCACATAAAGCCCCGACTTGGTGGAGGGCTGCATTTACTTTTTAAAACGTTCTCCCATCTCCCGACTGCATCTCTGGAGCTCAGCCACAGTGATCTTTGGGTTCTTCTTTGCCTCTCTCACCAAGGCCCTTCTCCCCGATAGCTCAGTTTGGCCGGACAGCCAGCTCTATGAAGGGTTCTGGTCGTCGCAAACGTCTTCCATTTAAGGGTTACGGGGGCCACTATGCTCTTAGGAACCTTAAGTGCAGCAGAAATTTCTTTTGTAACCTCAGCCAGATCTCTTAGCCAGATGCCTTGCCACAGTTCTGTCTCTGAGGTCTTCAGCTAGTTCATTTAACCTTATGATTCTTATTTACTCTGACATGCATTGTGAGCTGCAAGGTCTTATATAGACAGTTTATAGGACAGGCTTTCCTAATCAAGTCCAATCAGTATAATCGAACACAGCTGGACTCAAATGAAGGTGTAGAACCATCTCAAGGATGATCAGAAGAAATGGACAACAACGGAGTTCACTGAGTCTCACAATAAAGGTTCTAAATGGACTATGTGATATTTAATTTTCTCTTTTTTAATAAATCTACAAAAATGTCAACAATTCTGTGTTTTTCAATATGGGGTGCAGTGTGTACATTAATGAGGAAAAAAATATATAAAAGATAAATAAATAAAAAAAATTAAAAAATATAAGAAGAAAAGTCAGCTCTTTGTCACATTTTTGGATATTATAAGTCTGACCGTAGTCAGAACAATGGCAAGACCGTCGTGCCCGCCAAGACTGGTAATACCACAAACTTGACGTACGTCCTTAGCCGCGCTCACCCTTTGGAGCACAGCCGTATTCAACCAACAACATCTGTAGCTACAACACCGCACAAGCAGCAGACCACCGTGGAGAGGTACTCTGCATCACTGCCAAACAATAAATCTAAACACTACAAAGACATAACGGAGGCAGTGCCATTATGTTTAAAATTTAATTATTTGAGTTTTCCATGGTTGTTTACATTTCTGTCTTAATAACCGAGGGGATTATGATCAGAGGAAGTTTAAAATAAAAATGTTTAAATTTAATATATTTTTCTCCTGGTCCTTATTTTAAATGGGTCATAAATAATTATATAAATAATCATCTATAATTATCGATATCGACCAATAAGAAACACTGATATCGCGATACAGTTTTCAGTCTTATCTCCCGGCCCCATTTACTTATTCGGTTACATACAAATTAAATGTATCAGTTTATACAACGTGTATCAGTTTTATTAGGTCTCCATAGTGTGCAAAATCCATGTCAAGATTACCTACAGAAAGATTGATTACCTACAGGAACTTTTTTAAGAAGAAATACGCCGCACACATTGTGTTTGTCGTCACATAATCTGACTAATGACAATAAAGTGTGTCGTTATCAAGGATTTTGCAGCCGATTTTGAGCAACTGCAGCGCCTGGCCTCTTTGAATGCTCTAGTTTTGCTCTCACAGTACTTTGATGGCACATGTGATTGAAAGGGGGCTGCAGCACCGATCAAAGTCGGACAAATGATTCTACTAGAATGCATTTTGTAAGACGGAGGCTGATTTCTTGCAGCCCCGCATGAAATTGAACGCACCTAATGTCACAGACGAAGAGGAACTTCTACCAAAAAGAAGAGCCATGTCTGTTGTGTGGAAATACTTTTAAAAAAAAATCTGACATTGATCAAACAACCATCATATGTAAATGTTGTCATCTAGTCATGCATAGGAAAAAAAATACCATGACACCGGTATAATTGTGAAAAATACTGTGATATAAATTTTTGGTCATACCACCTAGCTCTATTATAAATTGCCTTATATTTAGGATTTGGTTTTAATACAAATGATGCGCAAGCTAAGTGAGCGAACATCAATAAAGATCACGCAACAGAGGTGCATGTGCTTTCTCTAACTTTTGCATTAGTTTAATCACTTGCTTTTGGCATATCCAACAGAAGTACAAACTTTCCAGTGGCGCCGCACACTCAATCAACTCATTGTGCTTTGTGCTTTGCTTATCAGCTTGCACACATCACATCTATACAAGAATTAATAATGAATGTTTAACATTATTCATTTTATACAGCTCCTTTGTAGAAATCCTTAATTGCTAATAACCCATTGTGCTGCCTGACGTTCTGTTGACAGTGTTTTTTGTCTGAATATGGCTGTGAGGTATCGCTGTTTGGAATTGGGGAATTTTAACAGGTCGTCCATCAGAGAGCGGAAAATACGGAAATCCATATTTATATGGTAAAATTACATCCCTGTGTATTTTAAGTTATTTTTTAAACTAGTCAAAATAACTCAAATGCATTTTGATTTAAATTAATTGGACTGTCCAACGAAAAAAAAATATTTAGTTTAATTTTACCAATTAATTTTGAACAATGAGATTCTTTGCAGGGTGACAGATTTTACATAAAATGTCCTTTTGAACTGGAGAGGGGGCTCTGAGTTCTGAAGTTACAGTACATTTGCAAGGTACATCAAGGTACATACACTTCCTAAGAAAAGAAAATAATCTGTAATGACATGACCCCTTTAAAATACTAGCATTAGTTTAATATTCTACCTCCTGCAATTTTTCTTTCTTCTCTCTGTGATGTCTTCCAGAAAGCCCCTGCCTTCCCGAGCACACCTCATCCTCGATCTCCTGTAGACGTCTCTCCAATCGTAACGAAACCTAAGACACATAGAACAGGTCAAAACTGACTTTATTGTGCTACTGGACAATACAGGCCACCAGGGTACCACATAGACTTTATTAAAGCATTTCCTGATTTCCTGAGTTAGTACTGGCGACAGATTCGTCTGGCCGTCAACATTTTTAGACATTATGAACTCTACTGGGGTTAGACAACACGTCATCCACTCATTGTCAAAATCATACTCTAGATCTAATACTGTTACATGGAATTGATGTTAATATTGTTGAAATTCTGCAGCAAAGTTATGATATTTCAGATCATTATCTAGTCTTTTATGAACTCCATATAGTTAAAACTGTAAACTCTGCACCTTGTTACAAGTATGGTAGAACCATCACTTCCACCACAAAAGACTGCATTGTAAGTCAAATTCCAGACTTATCTCAATTTCTTAGCACATCCAATACTACAGAAAAACTTGATTATGTAACAGAAACTATGTACTCTCTTTTTCTAGCACTTTAGATACAGTTGCTCCTTCATGCTCAAGAAAGATGAGAGAAAACAATCTAGCTTCCTGGTATAATGAGCAAACTCGCACTCTGATAAAAGCAGCCTGGAAAACGGAGCACAACTGGAGGAAAACAAAACTAAAGGTATTTCGAATAGCCTTGGCTGGAAAGTACCCTACTATACAGAAAACCATAAAAAACTGCTAGATCTGATTATTTTTCTTCTCTTTTAGAAATAAAGCTTCAACAGGTGCTGACATTGCTTTACTACTACTTTACTTCCCAGATCGATAGTATCCAGAGATAAAATTGTAACCATGCAGCCATCAGCTACAGTATCACATCAGTGAAAGAAAAATTCCACTCATTCTCTATTATAGGAAAGGACAAATTTTACAAACTTGTTAAATCATCTAAATCAACAACATGCTAGTATGCTAGACCCATTCCATCTAAACTATTAAAATGGCTTCTTTCAGAAATCATAGACCCCTTTTTTTGACTATTATTAATTCAACATTGTCATTAGTATATGTCCCCAAAACCTTCAAATTGGCTGTTGTTAAGCCCCTCATAAAAAAAAAAAAAACACATCTTGACCCAGATGTCGATCTCCCTTTTATGTCAAAGATACTAGAAAAGGTTGTATCCTCACAACGATATTCCTTCTTAGACTGATAAATGGTATCTGTGAGGATTTCCAGTCAGAATTTAGACCGTATCATGGTAATGAGACTGCTCTCATAAGAGTTATAAATTACCTGCTAATATCATCTGATCGGAAATATGAGCCGCCTTCGGGCCAAAAGCGGGCGTGCTAGTGCGTGCCAAGGCCTATCGCCTTTTCACTGTCACTTCCGGGGCCTGACTGTGCCTAGTGCTTCCTCAGGGCCAACGGCCCAGGTTTCTTGGCCCGACAAAAACCTTGGGCCAAAGCGGGCCAAGTTGGGGCTAGAGGACTGGTTATGAACAAAGGCGGAGTTCCACGCATGGAGAGCGTCAGCGCCGCGGATCATTTCATGAAGTTAAAAGATAATACAAGCATTAAAGACTTAAAATAGTTTTAGCTCACTTTAAGATAGCAGGGAGTGTTTGAAATAATTTCTGTTTGCGATACGATAGGAATTAGGATCACATTACAAGGCAGAAATATTCATAGCCATTAACATTACCATAGTAAACACGGTAAATACAACTGCTTAAAAAAATCAGATGTAAGCTTCTCATTCTCTATCACAATCAAGTATTTATTTAGTAACATTTTATCTGACATAAGTCTCGTCTACGCTCAGAATATGTCATAGAGAGCTCCCTCTCAGGTCATATTTTTGATGAAAAAAAAATATAGAAGTGCGATATGTGACAACAAATAAACAAACAGGCTTGACTGATATGTGCCCTCTTTCTTTTGTGAAATAACAGTTCATTTAACTTTATTTTTGTTTGACAAATCCTGATAAGTTAATTCATTTATGAATCATAATTGTAAAACAATGCTTTTGGATTTAAATCTAACAAAATGCAATGCAAACCAACGGCTGTGTCATATCTTCACAAACACCTGTCCCTGGATCAGTCACCAACACATCAAAATCAGCCACTTCTGAACCAGCTACAATCACCAGATCAAAATCACCTGAATACTAGCACCTGTCTCCAATCACCAGCGCACAATATAGTCTAGCTCAACCATGCACTCGTTGGCTGAGCTCAAGGTCATTCCCCTGATGAACACTCTGGCCTCGTTTACACTGTCAGTTAAATGTGACCCAATTCCGATTTTTTGCTCATATGTGACACAGATCGGATCTGTTGCATGACAGTGTAAACAGGAAAAAAACGCATGCATTCGGATATTTTGAGATCGTTTTCAGGCCTCGTTCATATGTGGAAATAAATCAGATATAAATCAGATATGTGCCAAAGCGACTGCCATGTAAACAGGCAGATCGGATTTTTTGAAGCAATGCGTTCTCAGCGTCATTAAAACTGCGACACTTTAGTACTTCATCGCGGTTTAATGACGTTGTGTGGGAAGTACGTGTGGTAGCGCACTAAAAACAACAACAAACAGAAGAAACATGGAGGAGGAAAGTGCTGGGCAGTGGTCGACGGCTGAAGTTACATGTCTTCTTAGCCTGTGGGGAGAAGAGTCAGTTCAAGACAAAATTAAAGGCTCCTACAGAAACAAATCTATTTTCGAAGATATTGCGGCTGCAATGGAAGAGCAAGGCTACAGACGTTCCTGGCTGCAGTGTCAGCGTAAAGTTAAATCGCTTAAATCTAAATACAAGGAGGTGAAAGACCACAATAATAAAAGTGGTCATGGGCGAATCACATTCCCGTTTTACGACCAAATGGACAAAATTTTAGGGGACAAGCCCAGCGTAACACCAAGAAATGTTCTGGACAGTTCCCGCGAAGACGAGTCAATGGATGGTGAGGACAACGATATTCCTACGGGTAGGAACTTGTTATGTTTTTCATAGTTATATGTTATATTTACGTTATACAGTACCAGTAAAAAAAAAAAAAAAAACCTAAGCATTTTCTTTGTAACATTATACAGTTTACCATTGATTCAAAATCAATTTAAGAAATAAATACTTTCATTACTTAGCAATGATGTTTGAACTTGGTCTAAATTGATCATAAATATATTTATGTTACATAGGATTTCTATTTCAGATAAATGCTGTCCTTCAGAACTTTCTGTTTAATAAATCCTGAAAAAAATGGTACTCTCCTTTCTTAAAGATTATAATATTAATAACAGATGTTTCAACTCAGAATATTAGAATGATTTCTGAAGGATCATCTGACTGGAGAAATTATGCTAACAATTCTCTGATGTTCGAGTTGTTACTTATGTGACAAGAGTGGATTTGTTTTTATCCAGATGATCCTCATGATTCTTCTAAGAACTCCTTCAGTGACTCAACCCCTTCAGGTGATGATAGGCCTACCTCATCTGAAGCAGCTGGTGCACGCCAGCAGGAGGGTGTACCTGGTAGGGTTTGACTGTTTTACCACTCATTTTGTGTCCAATTTACAAATAACTGTTGGTTACGTGGAAGAAGTAAAAAAGTAACCCATAAAAAATGAAGTTATAGTTGAAGTTTTTTACAGGTCCATCTACAATCAGGAGGAAACGTAAGAACAAGATGGAATCCACAATGGAGCTGTTTGCGCAGAAAATTGGCAGTACTCTAACCCAGACGGATGACACAGAGCTTCAGCTCAAATTGCAGGCTGCACAGCATGCCCATGAGTTACGTATGATGAGCATGTTGACCCAGTTCCTTGCCAGTAGACCTCCTGTGCTAAGGTCATTCCCAGATCAAACCCATCCTCCTTGGTTTGAAAACACACGCGCACCTCCCTTCTACCCAGATCAATCCCACACTCCACCATTCCACCCAGATTATACTAATGCTCATCACTTAAACAAAGATGACACTCACCCTCCTCCCCTCCACCCAGATTATACCCACACTGCACCTCATCACCCAGATCAAACACGCACAACAGTTACACCTCACCAAAGTGAAGCTACCAACTTTCATACCTGGTATGAAGGTTATGCTTCTACTGGATCCTCTCTTCATTCATACCCTCAGACACGCATCCCTTTCTCACACCATGATGCCCAACCTTCGACCTCTTATCGGGGCCACACATACTCTCAGCCCATCGTTTCAGCTCAGTCAAGGCCAGGCAGCCCCCAACAGTCTTCAGCATCAGCTCCCACACCCACAGCTAAAAATGTTTAAAAATAATAATCTAGCAGTTAAAGGCTAGGAACTGGATATAGCTTGTTTTCTTGTTCATACTTTTGAGAAGGGATGGGCAAAACCTGCCTCCCATTTTGCATTATATACTTGGAATTTAATGCCTGTAATGGCCTTTTGTTTCATTATTGTTATCTAAAGCCAATGCTCATTTGAGCTGTATCAGGATACCTGGAGGAGTTTAGCTTTGTTTTAATCTCTTGTTATTTAAATACAGTTGTTACTTTCATTTGTGAACATCTGACCTAGATCTGAATAATAAATATAAATACAACATCTCCATCTACCCTTCAAGCGACCAAATGCACATCTCACTGTCATTCTCGCCCTGCTTAGCCTCTGGTTGAAGTAGCGCTGGTTTTCAGTGAGGTTTCCTGTATCAGGGTAACCCTTCATGAGCCATGACCTTAGTGGGTATGCCGGATCTCCCAGCAGCATGATGCGCACCTGTGTGCCTTGGATCTCATCTGTGATCTGCGTGAACATTTCAGAAAACGTATAATGCAGGCAATGTACTGATCATTAATATTAACAAATCAGGTTCATGTTTTTATTATATTTTTAACACATCAACAAAAATATACATGTCTATAGCATATGAAAGTTCATGATCTAAATAATAATAGCGGAAATCTGAAGTGTCATAAAAATACCGAATTATGTCTTACATTGTTAGAATCAGTCTGTCACTGCATGCATGGAAAAGTAACTCACGTTGGGAAAGAGAAGTCCTCTTTCTGCCTTGTCATAAATGTCAGAGTTTCTGAGGACTCTGGAGTCATGAACACTTCCTGGCCATCCAACATTGATGTTTGTGAAACTATTGAGATGAAAAGGTATGCACAGATAATATACCCACATAGGCAATGCTAAGGATGATAGCTAAATGTAAAGATGCAATGGATGTTAGAATACTGCCTGCATGAAAATAAAATATTACAGTAAGTTATAGAAAATATTAAAGCGTTTTTGAACCATACTAAAGTAAGTTACTTTAATTTATTACAGTTTACCAGTTCACTATAGTTAATACTACAGTATGCTGTAGCATTTATTAAAGTGTTGTAAATACTACAATGCAGTATAATACACTTTTGTATAGTTCAAAAACACTATATAAGTATTTACTAGAAACTATTATACCAATGACAATATATATTGACAATATATAGATACACATGCTGTGTAATTATTTTTTAAATACTGTACTTACCAAAATTTGTGGTCCACAACAGCTTGCAAAATCATAGAATGCCATCCCTTTCGATTAAAGTAGTCAGTGTGGTCTTCAGATGGAGCGATGACTGGTATGTGGCTCCCTTCAATGGCCCCAGCACACTGAGGGAACCCCCAGCGGGTTTTGAATCCTCGGATGACATTCTGCAGCTCATCCAGCTGCGGAAGCTTTATGTACTCACGCCATAGCTCATCTCGAATGGCTTGACAGAAGTCGCTGACTATCAGGCACACTGATGCGCTGCTAATCCCAAATAAATGCGCCAATGTGCGATAGCCCGCACCTGTTGCAAGCCACCAGAGAGCAACCCCAACGCGCATCTGCAAAGGGATGGCCCGGCGAAATGTTGTGTCGTTGTAAGAGAGTAATGCTGACAAACGTTGACACAGCAAATCAAAAGTTGGCTTGCTCATTCTAAAATTTCGGACCCACTGCTCCTCGCTAAAGCCCGCCACAATATTCTCCCACCAATCCTGAGATCTCTCACACACCCAGACGTCCCTCTGAATGGTCGACGCCACCATAACCGAAGCATATGCGCAGGCTGCAATAATCCCCCTTTTCCTTCTTCTCCGCCTCAAAATCATGGTGTTATTTGGCGAATTTTGCATATATCGCAGAGCTAGCATTAAGCATATTTCGCGTTCGTCCATCTTGGCTACTGTGTGGTGTAACAACTCCCCATTGCTATTAGCAAGTGTAAACAAGCAAATCGGATATGGGTCACAATTAAAAAAACATGTAAACAGAAGGTCAAAAAAATCGGATATAGGCAACAAATCAGAATTGAGCATCAAGACCTGCAGTGAACGGGGCCATAGACTCTTGTTATGAATTTAAGGATGTCAGCGTCTATAACAATATAACACTTGTCTTATGAAGCTGAAAATCATGATTTCTTGTTGTCTGAATTAGTCTGTTTATTATGTTCCTCTTTTTGTATCATTGTGTAATCAAAATAGTTAATTGTAATTTATATAGAAAAGCCCAAAATAGTAATTTACTTCATACTACAACATTCAAAAATTAACTTTCTTTTAAAAATGTGTGTATGCCTCTCTTAATCACAACACAAGGTTCCTTTTACAGATGTTTCATGGAGATATGGACATGAGACATCGACACTAACATGATGAATAAAACAACATCAATCACACATTCAATTACACTGACTATTAAACTATTCACGAACATATTATACATCCACATACCACGTTTGCCTGCTTGTAAACTAAGAGAGAAGCGCCGTCTAATGGAAATGTGTGTATTTATATAACTGAGATGTCAAAAACATAGAAAACTTTAAAGCACCAAATACACTGTGTCCATAAGTTTTGTGTCAACTCATACTAAAGACTGTCACTTTCCCTCACTTCTATACTTTTTTTACTTTTATATCATCACTTGATCTCCTGCTTTTCTCAGTCAATGTATTAAAGTGAAACACTCATTTTTGGGGGATCTCAGCTCTGCTGGACTGTTGTCCTGTTACTGGACTAACTGATGCTTTCTGGTGGGATCTGGCGCCGAAGCTCTTCTCATAACAACATCACTTTGTGTTGTTGCTGAAGTAATGTATTTATAGGTTAAATATGTGTTGTGTTTCGCAGTCTAACCAAAAGGTGGCAGTATATACCTGAGTGTATGAGGTGTGTTAGAAAAATGATCAAAGACAACATTACTGGGGCAGCAGTTATTGATGTAAAACAGCTGTGAGAATCTATGTTGGATAGATGAGCTACTATGTGAGACCGTATGCCGATAAGATGTTACAAATGGCAAAAGTTTTATCACATAGCAGCAGCCTGCAGAGGAAAACAGATGTGTGAGATGTGGAGGTGAGCATGAATATGGCAAGGGTGGAGATGATGTTAAACCTAGATGCTGTAATTGTGCAGGAGAGCGCAGTGTGGGATATGGAGGATGTCAAGTAAGAAAAAATGCAGCACATGTACAAAATATCAGGGCTTCTGAGGGGATTTATGCTGAAGCATTAAAGAAAGTGAAACAGACACCGAAGGTAAGAGAAAACAGGGTAACAGTAGCAGAACTGCAGCAAAACAACAGGTGAGAAAGAGCAAAGAAGAGAAAATGAAGTGATTTTTGATCAAGTGTCTTTTATAGCGTTCATTGCAGAAGTGGTGAGGTCTGCACAAACAGAAACATCATTAGAGCTGCTGGAAAATACGTGGACTTAGAAGATATCACGGTGGATAGAATAAATGATAAGCTCAAGATACAAACAGGACTAGTCAGTCTATAATCAGCCAAGCATGTGGTGGTAATTAATGGTTTGGATTGGGGAGGATTGGTGTGTTTATGTGATGGAAGCTGCAGTTAACACGAGGAAACACTCTAATTTAGACTTGACGTTACTTTCTGAAAGTTTGGCAGGGAAATGTGAATGGAAAGTAATGAAACAGGACTTAATAGGAAGTGATCACTTTCATATTATTAACTCAGTTGGATTAGTTCCTAGGTGGAAGTTCAAAGTAGCTGATTGGAAAAGGTTTGAGGAATTGTGCCGTGAAAGACTGAATGAACTAGATGGATTTGTTGAAGATTTGGAGGGTTTCAATGTTGTAAAATTCTCTGGAGTACAGCAGAAGAAGAAGAATAGGAAAAAATATCAAGAGAAAATGGTTCCATGTTGGAATGAGGAGTGCTAATAAGGCTAATAAGCTCCGCCTCTCCAGACCGACAGAGAAATGCAGAGGATTGCCAGTGGTGGAAAGAGTACTTAAAATTTGTACTCAATTACAACTACCGTTACATTGCTGAAATAATACTCAATTACAAGTAAAAGTACTGGTGTCAAAACAGTAATTGAGTAAAAGTACAAATTACTCTTCTCAAAAAGTACTCCGAGTACTAGTTACTAGTTACTTTTCAAAAAAAAAAAGGTTTTCATATATAAAGCTCAAAAAACCTTACTGACTTGAGTTTTAGTGCATGGTTAGATAATAGTGGTCAAGAATATCTGAACACTAAACTGTGCTAATATATACATCCACAATGTCATATAATTTAGAAAAAATATAATCCTTATTAAACTGAAATAGCATGAAATATCAGATGGCCAGACAGTGTTTCAGAGTTTAGAATTTAACTGTTCATCACAAGATTTATAAATGTGCATTCATGTGCACTAAAAAATAAGTAGGGTAATTTTTGATTTCATGACTAGCACTATTTTCAGTACCATTGGAAAAACTACTATGCATACTGCCATATAAGTATTTTAATATCTCAATATTTGTTATAAAGGCTTATATATATATACATACACACTCATTGCCATTACAAAAATCTCTCTTAAACATTTGCTCATTCTGTGATTTTGTATTTTTAAAATAGAGTAACTTTGTCACAAAATCTTACAGCATAAGGAGTAATGATTTCAAATTAGATTTCAAACTGTATAAAATTACAAAAAAGACAGCAATAAAATTATAAAACAAATGGCCTCAGTTTAGTTGAAGCATTCAAAACATGACAACACAGCGATTTAACTTAAGAGCCAATTATATTGTTTTAGATGAGATGTGATATGAGATGGCTTTGACCTAATGTTTGTACAATGTAGTGATACAGTTTAGAATATTTATATGCAAATCATACAAATATCCCATTCCAGAACATTTCTAGCATACTTACATTGTAAAGAAATTTAAGTTTGATTGAAAGACTTTCTGGTGCATTTCACTAATAGCCAATACAATTTCCAGTAGCATTTAAATCGGGCAGGCGTTGATCTATTTGGTTGATAACGTTTTACAAAGTTTAATACTGGATTGAAAAGAAACAATTTATATTTTAAAAGCACAGAGATACGGTGACTGCACACAGTCTGAGCACGCACTAGCAATACAGTGAGTGAGAGTTCATTTATGTGTGTTAGCCCAGATTTCGCAGCCAGTTTTCTGTCATTACTGAAATGTATTCTAATTTTACAAAAAAGAGCTATAGCCACTTTTGCACAGGAATGATTAAATGTATGCGGAATACCTGTAATCCCGTGTGGACATTCAGACTGCGTGATTGACTGGAGGCGAATGCGAGGATAGAGCGAGACGCAACGTGTCATTGGCTTAAAGCAGCAATGTGTAACTTTTTCTTTGTTCAAAATTTGCATAATGTATATGATGAGCTCGTACATCATGAATTCTGCTTTCAAGCCACCGATCTGTATTATCCGAATCTCTACGGTACTCTTATAATAAGTGCTTATATGCAAACTATTTTATCCTTGTCAGGCCGTCCTGATGCGTACATGAATCGCCATAGACATTAGAGAAGTAGCTCCGGTTAGAATGTTCTTCGTCAGTCTTTCCTGGTTTAGATATCACTGCTTTTATTGGTCCGTTTACGATTGGATATATTTATTGGCTACTGAAATGCATCAAAGGTTTGAATATCAATTAAAAATGTGCGCGTACTCTGTAACGGACTATGATTTTAAAAGTAATGAAGTAAATTTTGCAGCCAAAATTGTACTTAAGTACAAGTAAAAGTACAGCGTTAAAAATATACTCAAAAAAGTACAAGTACACGAAAAAACTACTTAATTACAGTAACGTGAGTAGTTGTAATTCGTT
>JAUCNO010001819.1:25245692-25256588 GCA_032353835.1 Enteromius viviparus | reverse complement strand
GTTAAACCTCCTAGGGCTCGGAGGCCGCCAGGCTCCCTGCCTGTCCCCCGGACAGTTCGCCAAACAAGCTATTTTATCGCTGAGGTAGTGGGGAACTAGTGAAAATGACTGAAGAGTCTAGACTGTGATCTTCTTTCAGTATTTAACCAAACACAGAGGCGTCTGGTTCGTTTTGGACGCAGCTGTGTGGACTCCATTTAAAGTCATAATAGAAGATCTTACAGGCCACTATCAAATATTTATTCTTGATGTAAGGTTCATGCAAAATTTACAGGCTGGGAAAGGTGACATGTAATTCTCAGTGTGACTCCTCCCTGAACTGGGTCATGTTATGGCTGGCAGTTTTCTCCTTTAGCTACTTCTTAGACAGCGTATTTATAGAACTCCAGTAGAGATGACTGGAGCTCAAACTGCTTTCTAATTTGGACAGGAGCCATTTTAAGACTGCACGGACCTTGAGATAAATATTTCATGAGCGGTCAACTTAAATCTTATCTTTTGGTGAAAGATAATTTGAAGGATGGTTGGGCGTTCTCAGTATATGGTGCAGTTTGTGTTGAAAAATATTAGATTTTTTGAAATTATGGGTCATTTTTATTCAAGAAGGCTGATATACAGGGAGCGCAAAGAAAAACATACTGATAAAGACTGCAAAAGAACATTAGGTTTATTTTATATGATGGCAAAAAAAACAGTCTATTATATATTAGTGGGACATGTCAAAGCATTTTTTTGAATTCTTTTCCTATTAGATTTTTTTTTTTGCTTTTTATTTAATTTATTTAATTTACATTTTATTTTTTATTTTTATTTTTATTTATTTAATTTTTTTCATTAAAAGTTTTTTTCTCAGAATAATTTGTTGCGTGAATATCTGATTTTAAACTGAAACAAACAAACAAAAAAATGAAAAAAAAATAAAATTTTATTCTAGCCATGTATTCCTTTTTAGTAACAATTGGATGTGGATACATCTCATGAAAAAAAAAAAAACTTTTTAACAAAAAACTAAAAGGTAGGTGGTGGAGAAAGAGTTAAATTGTAATGATGATTACAGGCACAACGATTTCTTGAATTTCTGTATATTTTTATTTTTATTATATTTACAATTTTTTTATTTTTCAATTTTACTTTTGCTCATTCCACATTAAACTTAAATCTAATAAAGAACATGGCTAATATGTTAAGTTAATCTTGTCAGTGATGTCAGAACTAACACTCATATGACACAGTTGGCAGCGTTTCCTCGTAATAATGCGTAACATCTATGTTTATAGCAGGAGATGCTATTTATTTCCTGGCTCTCTGTTTACTGCTGCTCGAGCACATGCTGCTGTGAGGTTGGTCTCTTTGTTTTCATCCCAGACCTTCCCAACCCCAGATTTATCTGCTCATATCCAGCTTTAACTGCATCGGTAAATCGTGCCCAGCTATACTTGCTCTCTACAGGCCTAAAAACCCTGCCGCAAAATGGAGGGAGCTGTTTGTCCATGAGCCTGTAAATTTCTGGAGCTTTTTAAAGAGCTGCCTGCCGCCTCTAAGACCCAATAAAGAAGAGTATCCAGACTCGAATGAACAGTGAATGAGCTACTGCCCAGCGGGGTGGAGGAGACCTTATACCCACTCAAATTCTTTTCTCGGTTTGACAGAGGCAAATGGAAGTTGAGGCCTACTTCATGATGCACTGGGGGCCTTAGAGGCCCATGATTTGAGGCTGCTACTTATTTCTGCAGGGATCACTATGACTCCCAGTGTGGAATCTGCTTTAGGTGGAAATTCTCTTCACCCAATTGATTGTCTGTTTTCCTGTGCCTCAACACTAACCTGTAATGGTCGTGTTAGAGTTCCAATTTGGTATGGACATTTACTTCTGAGTTTTTTTTTTCATGCAGTTGCAAATTTATAAAAATGCTGTCTTGCAATTCTCAGAATTGTTGACAGTTCTGAAACTCGCTGTTGTGAGTTTAGATCTCACAATTCATATATTTTTTTACGTTTATGTCTCGCAATTAATAATTCGCAATTGCGAGACATAAACTTGGAAACTTGAGGAAAAAATCGAAAGTGTTCGTTCATAACTCGCATTTGCAAGTTTACATCTCGCAATTAATAATTCAGAATCGCAAGAAATAAACACGCAACTATAACTAATAATATAATTCGCAACTGGAAAAAGTCAGAAATCTCTTTTAATGAGATTCTGAGTTGCGTCTCACAATTAATATATCACAGTATAACACACAAGGTTTTTTTTTCTAAGTTTACATCCTGAAAACAATGAATTATAAGATACATAACTTGAGTTATGAGATATAAACATAGTTCTGAGAAAAATAAGAATTGTTGGTTAAAAAGTCCTTTATTATGTTTTTATTCTCTAGCAGAATAAGCTTCCATCGTTTGATGACATGGACTACAGTGGACAAACTGTGGCAGAGCTGAGAATGTGACCATTAAACAGACTGTCCTCTCCCATGAAATCACACAAGAGTCTGGCCAATAAACTCTAATGACTCTGTCGATCCAAGTCTCCTGTTTGTAGCATGTTCTTGTGTACTGAGATTGATGCCTGGATGTTTGTGTGTGTGTGGTAGACCCTCAGTGTGTGTCCGTGAGCTGATTTTGTGAGGTCCAAGCTTATGGTTCCCATGTAGCATTTACACCAGTGTAATGAATCACTCAACAAATGTTGCTCTTGGACTTACTGGTTGGAAAGGACGTAACAGAGGGAGAATATAACAGCAAACACATTGCCTGAACTGTTTTCTAAACTGTGATTATTTACATTAATGGACCCTTGAAAAGACCGGTTTAAACCAGCATGGATTCTCATGCTTTTCCAGGTTGGTTTATGCTGGTTAGAGCTGGTTTGACGCTGGACTGGTTGACACATACATGCATTCATTTGAAGTTGTGAAATATTTAAAATAACTACTTTTTAAATTTACAGTATTAAAAATCAGTTTTCTATTTAACATATATAATATGCAGTTTATTCATCTGATCGTTACTGTACATGAGCCTTCATATGGATCTTTCATGGTTGTTTGAAAAGTAGACATTAGTGTTTATTTAAAATAGAAATTCAATGTAAAAGTCATTACTGTAACTTTAACAGTATTAACAGTATTGTAAAATACATTTTGAATTAATATTAATAACATTTCTCACAATATGTTTTTCACTAAATGGAAAAAAAAACATTATTATTAAATAGACACAAGACAATTTATTTACAATCATTTTTATTGATATATTTTACATGTACAGAACAGAACTTATAACAGCAATATTTATAATTCCACGCCTCATAGTACTCATCATTTAAACTTCAATATTACATTTCCAATAATGCATTTATGTATTCATTAAATAGATTGTCAAAATATAAGTCTTAAGTGCTGTTTTAATCCTCAGCTGTTTTGTAAATGTGTTATACTGTATGTCCTCTAGCGATATAGAGCTATAACAACCAATGTCTAGATTTCTTCTCTAAAGATCGAAGAGTACTAGTACTTAGTGGACAAAAATACCCAGAATATTTCGCTTAAGAGCATAAAAGCTGTTCTGTTGTAAAAACCCGGTTTTGTATATAGTTTATAGGGGGATTAAAAGGCCACAGCATGCTCTGTGAAACCTTTCTGTCTGCTGTTATAAAGCAGAGCCTGTGGAGATGAATGAATGCTGTTCTCTGTTCGCTCAGAGCCAGCGGCTGATAGCATCTTTCACTGCATGCTCTTTTACATTAAGAGAGAGTGAGAGCATGGCATGTGTGTAACGGACTAATGCCAGACAAAGGAAACCCCATCACTCCTCTCTCCTGTAGTCTCTCACAAAGACATTTTCATATATTATGAGTCTTTATGTTCACCTGCAAGGGATCCATACATCTTTGCTTTGAGCTTTAGTGGAGGTGCTAATGCAAAAGCAGCCCTTTCCTTCTTTTTCAAGCAACACACACATAGAAAGAAACTATATTGCTTATAAATGCAGCTTTTTTATAATTCACAAGTGTTCTTAGTTATGTTTAGGTGCCAACTTTCTGTCAGATGTTTCTCCTAAAAGATTTGACTTTTAACGTTATAATTGTACAAATTTAAATGCATGATTTCAATGTATAAAATTAAATTATATCTAAATACGTCCAAAAATCCTACTTCAGTGGTTAAAAAAATACTATAATTCAGCTAATCGCGTTACATAAATTACATTTCCGTATAATTGCAATAAACATGAAGTTTAGCTTTCCGAAACATTTACATTTTGTCAAGTTTACTCTTGTATGGACCCTTTTCACGTTTCCGGGTTTCTCCACAGCGTAAATCGTCATAGTTGGGGAAATTTGAATAGCAGTGTATGGGATGGTACCACAAATATAATTTTTGCATTCCCATTTGCTGAAATAGCAAAAGCAAAACTCCCCGATAGTGTTTTCATGACTCATGCATTAGAAACACCCACGCATCTTGTGATTTGATGCGAAGGTAATGTAATACAAAGAATGGGGTTACAAATGTGCATACATTAAAAATAAATAAATAAATAATACAAATAAGAAAAAGGATTCGCAATGCTGTTGACTGTTAAACGCGTCATCACAGTCTTGTAAAGTCTACTTCTTTTTTTGCAAGGTGGATATTAAGGAGATATCTGTGATTTTTACTTCCATATGATGCAGGAAGCAGATAGTGCAGAGAAACATGAGCAGCTAGCCTGTGGAATGAGAGGGAACTGTGATTAAGTGGAGTCAATTGTATTAGGCAAAGTGCTCAACGCTTCGCTCATCATAATGTGAAGTGATGAACTTACTGCTCCGATGAGCTCAACTACACTGCTTCAGAGCTAAAATCATGGGAAGACTCGAGGAACTGATTTAAATAAAGATTTAAATACAGAACCCTCTTCAGCCTTTTCCCAAAAGAAAAAAAAATACCCTCCTGGAGTGTATTTATCAGAAGTGTCTTATTCAGTCCGTGACTTTTCCGGTTTTTCATCTGCCCTGCAAGCCAATCACTTTCAAGCATTTTTTAAAATCTCATAGTGATGTTTCATTTACTTTGTCCAGCATATGACTGCTCTGGAAAAAGATGTCCGAAATATGAAATACATTTGTAATACAAATGCATCACATCACATAATTGTTTCGTTTCGGTTCGGTTCAGTTCGGTTTGTTTTGGGGTCTGTTCAGTAAAACAAGATTAGAGTACAAGCCAGGCTTATTTTGGATACTCAGACTTATTGTCAGTAGATTTCTTACAAAATAAGTCAGACTAACTGAAATAAGCCTGGCTTATTTGGTAATCTTGTTTTATGGAACAGGCCATTGGTCTGATTTGGGTTTTTTTTGGTGTGGTTTGGTTTTGGGTTCGGGTTTCTATTTTTTAGGTTTGTTTGTGTTTTTCGAAACAATCCATCAGTTATTTATCTATATTTACCCAAAAGACAGATATTTATAGAAAGGGATTTCAATGCATTAAAATGCTATGTGGGGACTATATTGAGTAAAATAAATACATTTTATACAAGTTACGCATTAGATATGTGAACTGGTTCATAAAAATAAACAAACTGATCTCTTTAGTTTGGTATGTCACCTGCAAAATAATAACTCAATCATAAATACTTAAAATACACCTAAACCTAATGTTAGAGTATTTTTTCAACTTTATCACTTGCCTAGAGCAGAGAAATCTGTGACTTAGTGTCCTGTCAGCACTGCTTCCTGCTAACAGACGAGGTTCCTGGCAGGTTCTCCTCTTGAGGGAGACCAGAGGAACTCCAGGAAGTGTAAACACGTGTATGCCATGACTATTTTTCAGCACCATCAGGTTCATTTACACAGGTTTGAGGGCAAAATGTGCCCTTGGGTTTTAGATGGGGTTTTTTAACCTCTAAAGAGCCTCTCATTAAACTCAGAGTTGAAACTTTGAACATGGAAGGAAATAATGAATCATTTAAAGTCAACGTGAAATTAAAATAGACTGTATTAGCTTTTTAATACACATGATCTTATTGTGCATGATTCTTCAGTGCAAATAATTACAGATGTCTTCAATTAATCAAAATGCAATAACTTCCTCCGCCTCTAAAGCACATAGATCACACAGACAGGGAAATTAAATGTTAGCCTACAGGCAAACAGCTTTAGGCGTTGTTATTGGTGTTTCATTAATTCAGAAACATTGCCAATATAACAAAGCGAGTGCCATTTCATATACTATTTGCACAGTAAGTACTCAACGCTTACTATGCGTGGTATGTTCTTAATAAGAAGATGAAACTTCATTGCAAACCAGAATGTATTATAATTATTCTGATTCTGATTGTTGTGTTTTCAGGGATACCGCGATACCTCAGTCAGCCGGAGGCCGCGTCGGTGCGGGTAGGTGACAGTCATGTGCTGAACTGTGAGGTGAATCCAGACCTGGTGTCTTTCATCCGCTGGGAACAAAACAAAGAGCCGGTTGAGCTGGACCAGAGAGTCTTCTCGCTGCCCAGCGGTGCTCTCGTCATTAGTAATGCCTCAGAGACAGACGCAGGACTGTACCGCTGCGTGATCGACAACGCTGGGCCCACCAAGACCAGTGAAGAAGCAGAAATACAGATACTGCCTGGTAAATATTGCATACTTCCATACATATTTCATACTTAGTATCATATCATCAGACCATTAAGTTGCAAATTAAATCCATGTCTTTTTTATTTCTTGACATTTTTACTGATGTAACAAAAGCTTTATCTGCTATAATATTTAGACTGATTTACTGACTGAGCTTTAACAACATTGTGATAACAGAAAAATTGTAAATTCATCAAAATTATCACAGCTAACAAAAATATGTCCTACATTTTTGCAAAACATCCAACTTTTTTTTTTCTTAGTTATGCATGTTAGAGAAATCATTCCATTTTTTTTGTTTTGCAAACATTATATTAACAATGTTATTAAAGATCATACACATTATCATATCATGTCATACAGTAAGTTATCATCTGTTCATAACTTTGAAAGATAATGCTAGTTTTGAGTTTCTTTTTTTTTTAATTCTGAGAACATTAAGAACAACAAAAGCTTAAATATATATTTTTTTGAAAATGATTTGTCTATAAATACAGACTATATTTATTTACTGTACATTATAAGTATGTGTATATTTATGTAATTATAATATACACAGTACACTCTTGTTTAAAAAAACAACAACAACAAACTATAAATGTATATATTGTGTGCGATCGTTCGACATTATTATTATTACATGACAAACATAAATGCAGTCAGATATGTAAAAAAAAAAAGTGTTTATAAGAAAAAGCCAATTCCCCCGCATTCCTGACAGTAAAAATGCAAGACATTGATTCTGATGTAAATTTTCATGCACTACTGAAAGCCACACAACTGAAGGGAGAGAGAGTTTTAAAGGAGGCCTCCTCCAGAAGGACGACTGTGGTGTTATCAAAGAGAACAATGTCATTTATGCTAAAGTTAAAAAGGACTGAGCTCCTTTGTGGCTGATCTTCAGCATGCAGATTTATTTTTCCAGGCAGTCATGAGCACAGAGTGAGATATTAAAGAACATAAATTGTGCCTGAAGCACCGTCGTCTGCTGAGGTTATCACACTAAACGTGGAGCAGGAAACAGCAGAATGTAAAGCGAGAATGAAGACATTTTTGAATTTCTTTTCCCCTCACTGAGATAAAAAATGAGTAAAGAGAAAAAAAAACTAAAATGTAAATACTGTAAATATGATGCAGTTAGAGAAATAATTAGGGGAACGTTCTTTTTTAGACATTTTTCAGATGTTATTGTAAACTTAACTTAAATGTTATTAAAAACACAATTAGTTTCTTTTGTCTGTGAACTTAATAACTTTGTACCCCATTGACTTCTACTATATTAAGTTTCAAATAAATAACAGAATTAGGATGGAAACAGACATTGAATGTGAATGCACTTCTCTGTTTTGTGCAGAACCAGTGGAGGAAAGGACCTTGAAGTTTCTCCTGGAGCCTCAGCATGTGTCTAAAGCCGTTGGGGAGAGCGTTCTGCTCCCCTGTGTGGTGACGGGATATCCCACAGCCTACGTCACATGGATGCACAAAGACCAGCCCATTGAGTACAGGTAGGAAATGCATCATCAAGCAGCATTTCTGTCTTCACAGATCTCCAGGGTGGATGGGTGCTCTGCTATTAATAGACCCAGCGCTCTGCACCCTGAATCAGACAGTGATTTCCACTAACAGCTCATTCATTCCTCTGTGCGCTGCCAACGTGACGAACATGAGCTTAGAGTCGCGCTGTGGCAGCAGTGTCCGCTTATAGGGATCACTCTCTGTGTACGTCTGCTGGCGTACAGCTCCATCCCAGCTGCCCGAGTAAATAATTAGAGCGATGGCGCCTGCCCGAGAGGTGCAAATGCCAGTCAGGACTGCAAGTGTCTGCACCACACACAAACTCTCTCACACCTCTCTGATGAGGAGCGCTGCCAGGCTGTTCGCAGATTAGACCTGGGAAGGCACTTTTTCATGCGTCATACTCATTAGCTTCTGGGTGTCCAAAGGGCATGCATGAGATGCATGCTAAAAAAAAAAAAAGCGCTGACATGAGTTTCCTCAGCAATGTCCATAGCCACAGCTGCCTGGAAATGTTAATGTTGTGATACTCAGGCCTGGAAAAATTATATTAAATAGGGATGCTCTTACAATAAATGACTGAATAAAGCAATACAAGCTAAAATGACTTGTGGAATTGTAAAATCTGGACGTTTTAGAGTCCTAGATTTTCTAAGAATACATTAAAAGTGGAATTAAAAGGTTAGGTGACCCAAAACTGACAATTCTGGCATAATTTATTCATCTTCACTTCACTTCAAACCTATAATACTTTCTTTTATCTTCAGTGAAGATACATACAGTATGACGCTTTGAAACCTGAGCCACTTTTTCCCTACACCAAATATTTTTATCTTTTCAGAGCACGATTTGTGATTGCTTTATTTGAAAATCTGGTATCAACATCTGATCAACATCTGCGCACATACAAAAAAGCACATTATATGTTGTTGATTGAAAAGTCTTTTTCAGGAACATAGAATCTCACGTTCACGTTTTATGTGTGTTTAAAATAAGTCTTATGGGATTGAAGAGACATGAAGAATGACAGAGTTTAAATTTTTATCTCTCTAAATTAATAAAAATGCCTAAGATTAAAATAAAGCGATCATTCGATAATGACAATGTACGATAACGAAAATGACACGGATAAAATAGTATTTAAACTTAAACTTAAAACTAATGTGGTAACAATATGATGTTCACTCCTGAACTCAATCTAAGAAAAGTCACACAATTTATTTAAATAATTATATTATATAAATTTGACTTAATAATTATAATTATAAAAAAAAAAAAATAATTCTATGGTGCCATAGTAAAAAAAAAAAATAATAAAATTAAAACATTAATTAAATCGACAAAAATGGAAAGAACATTTCTGATATTCTTTTACCTCTATGAGATGTTCCTCCTTGCAACGTTTTTTCCCAACATTGTCCAGATTGCTCAGAAAAGTAATAGCACACCATCTTTTAAACAAGGCACTTATTTTGAGGTATCACTGCAGAAAAGTACGGGACAAGTTACATCCCATAGTTATGTACTGTACTGTCGTTTATTTAGTGGTTTGCTCAAATCCCAAACCGTTAGCATGAGCAATAGTAATAGCGCTGCTTGCCTTAGTAAACACCACTAATAATTGCCTTAGAGTAAGTTTGTCATAACAATAATTACCCAATTCACTGGTTTGAATGGAAGTATCCCCAGAGTTGCCATCTTCACAAGATTACTTCATTAATCAAAGGAGCTGCTTGTGAAGCAAGGGCCCGGGTAATTTGAATGCACTGAAGGCACTCCCAAACTAAGATGACTGTAAAAGATGTTTTGTTCTCGCCATTTAAAAAGTTCCTGTGAGGTTTCCTGAAGACTGTCGGTCAGTAATTGGGAATGTTAAATGAAGGAGCTATAGAACGTTTGTATTATCAAACAGTGATAGAACGAGGCTTCAAGCCCCTGCTTGATGTATCCGGATTTTTGCGTGCAGCAGCCTCAGCGAGCTGTGGGGATTACCCACGGTAAACGGACGTGTCAGAGAGGCAGAACAATGGAGAAAAGATAGATGAAAGGGTACAGTGAGAGTGACTGTTGATTGCCTCATATTGGGCTCTGTATGAAGTGTGACTGCAATCCCACAAACCTTAAGACACAATTTAAATATGAACAAAGCATGTTCACGGTTCCTTTGATCATACTCTGCTATATCTATCTCCAAATATTTCAGTAATAAAGAAGCATTCGGTTCACATTGTGTGTTTGAATATTTTATGATGTAAAGTGTGTCTCTCTTTTCTGTTTACATATAAACTGAATGTAACACAAATACACTGCTAAAAATAAAGGTGCTTAAAGGAATAGTTCACCTAAAACTGAAAATTTTGTCATTAATCACTCCGCCTCGAGTAGTTCCAAACCTGTATGAATTTCATTTGATCTGATGATAGAGTTTTCATTTTGGGGTGAACTATTTTTGTAGAGGTGCTTTACAGTGATGCCATAGAAGAACACAAAAAACATTTCTTTTGAACCTTTTTAGAACCTTTTTTGTGAGACAGAGATGCAGTCGCTGGGGTATATTTGTAGCAATAGCCAAAAATACATTGTTGGTTAAAATGATTGATTTTTCTTTTATGTAAAACAATAGGATATTAAGTATAGATCATGTTCCATGAAAACATTTTGTAAATTGCCTACCATAAATATATGACATTTACATTTTACATTTATTCATTTAGCGGACGCTTTTATCCAAAGCGACGTACATGTGGGGAAAACAGCAAGCA
>JAUCNO010001819.1:25218791-25231495 GCA_032353835.1 Enteromius viviparus | reverse complement strand
CAAATTCATATTCATGTTCAGTTTTTTTCCTTATGTGGCAAGTAGCCGTGTAATAAGCGGGATAATATACAGGCAGCCGGTAGTTATCGCAGAAATAACCCCCGACAGTGTGATCAGGACCCGACGCGAAGCGGACATTATACTATACATTATCCCTATATTATATCCCTATATATTATAATTTATCAGACAGACTATGAAAGTAAAATAGGCTGTGGATTGTGTTTTATAGTGGCTTTATTTAAAACAAAAATGGCATATGGTGGTTTTGTGACAAAAATGTAAAAGTGTGCAATATAAAATCATCACAGCTTTGATTTGTATATTTGCAGCTAATGCAACATTTTTACAGTAAGTGGCCACCGATATGAGTGCTGTGCTACTGGGTTTATGTGTGTGAGGTATACTGAGGGATTGAAACACAAACCATCTGTCCCGTGTGGAGCTGGCGTGAGCAGGAACCCAGCGGTGTGTGACAAGTGTTTTTCAGCAGGTTGTGTGTGCAGGCCTCAGCAAACTGCAGGAGCACATACTAACAGCCATTCATCACCTTACCTCTGTCAGTTTGGCCCTGATGCAGCAACTTATGTTAGATATACTGTTCCAGACACTGTAGAACCCAGCTCACCTGCAAAACACTCGGTGAGCTTCATTTGGGCTCAACTTATATCCAGCCATAGCTTTATGTAACCATTCTGCCTTTGGCTGGTTTTCTACTAAGAATGTTATCGACAGACTTACATATTTTTCTGTAAATGATGATGTAGTCTTTTTGCCTATTATACACTTCACTCGTTTTGCTCACATTGATACATTTAGATTTTTTGTTCACTTCCATGCATTGAAATGTGTATAATATAGAAAATACTATACTGCATTTGTAATGTGTGTACACATATAATATAATATAATATATATCATTTATATGTTTCTGAATCTTTTGCTTATTCAGCAGTTTATTTTTAATTATGCCAATTTATCTTTCGATGTTATTTCTGTATAAAATAATAGAATAATAATAATAAAGAAAAAAATCTTGTAAGAGTGAATTTGTATTGAAATGCGGTTATGTGTACATCTATATCTGCAGTATATCTATATCATTCATTCAATTATTACATTCAATTATTTTGTGTTGGTTTTATGAACAAAGTTTTTATGAAATATCACTTGTAATGTGTGGTTATATATACAATATTTTCTTGTACAGCTTTTTTATTATATATTTTAATTTATTTATTTTATACAATTTATTGGGTGGTATGCTTATTTCTCTTTAAAAAATAATTATATGTATATGGTCTGAGCGACCTTTTCATACTTTTATTTAAATATTCAAATTTCATGTCCTTCAATCAGCACATACTGATTTATACAAGATTGAAGGGAAGTGTATTAATCACATGCAAGTGATATGTAATGTTTTGTAAATGTGCAATTCGTATAAAAAAAAAATTATATATATGGAGTATATGTATACAGGGAATCAGGCACAGCAGAGAGCAACAATCCAATTACATCCCAGCAGACAGGCTTGAATCATTCTGGTGCACACTACCTTGTTATTGAGATGATCTATGTCCTGTTTATCTTCTCCAAGATCAAATAACCTCATTTGCTAATGGGAAGCCTTTGGAGGTTTTGCATTTTCCTCTGGCTATTAGGAAAAACAGATTTTATCCACATCCTGGTGTTTAGGGTATTTTTCGAGGTTAGGAAAAGTCAAAAGGAGGCATTTTTTTTCCTAATCAAATCATATTGTTTTCCCCGAAATCATTACTGGCATGAAGCTATTCAGACATTTGAAACGTCATTTCTCTGAAGAAACAAATGCTTGGCTTCTCATGCTCATGCGATTTATTTAGTTTCATTGCTTTTCTCCTCAGCCTCCCCACAGTTCCTGAAGAAACCAGCTAACATATATGCTCATGAAGCCACAGACGTCATCTTCGAGTGTGAGGTCACCGGCTCACCTGCTCCCACCATCAAATGGGTGAAGAACGGAGACGCCGTCATTCCCAGCGACTATTTCAAGATCATTGTAAGTTGGCAGCTAGCTGTACATTAGCAAGGAAATGCTGTTGACCTTTTACAGACAGTGCATGCACAGATAAATACAGTATTTCATCTGGATGACAGCGGTGTTCTTGTTTGTCTCTTTGCAGAAGGAGCAGAACTTGCAGGTGCTGGGACTGGTCAAGTCAGATGAAGGTTTCTATCAGTGTTTAGCTGAGAACGATGCTGGCAATGTCCAGTCAGGTGCTCAGCTCATCATATTGGAGCAAGGTATGTTTAAAAATGAATATTTTCCAAATGTTTGCTTGTTTAAATCATTTCCAGCTGCTCCAAGCTGATATTATATGATCAGTAGCTGGCCAGTAGATGATAATCATTAGGAATAAACTTGCTGTTGACTATGGTAGACCTTCTTAATTAAACTAGTTAGAGCTGTCAGACCTGGTTCTGGTTCTATTTTTGTTTTTCTTTTATGTGAATTTTATTGGACACTTAAACATTGCTTAAGTCCAATTCTATAAGTGTGCATAACACCTCATTACAGTCCTGTAATATATCACAGCTATTTTAGTATTTCAATACGCAATCCTAAATATTTCAGAGATACTGTAGGATTTACCCATATAGATTATCTTTTTTTAATTGAAATTTATTTGAAGGTATAGTGGTTTAGTGTAAGTCAGGTGCATGATGCCATCTGCTGCAGCTTCCTCTCTGGCAGGGCCACCTGTTCATTGTGTGTGTGTGCGCGCTCACAGGCATATGTGCGCCAGGGCTGGGGTTTATAGTTAAATGTGAAATAGTTGAAATAGTGTTCTGGGTCGTTGCTGGGCTATTACTTAATGATCAGGGGAAATGATTTAGCCTGCAGCTTTAAAGGGATAGTTCATCAAATAACGAAAATCATGTAATCCCTTACTCACTCTCATGTCATTCCCGACCTGCAAGATCTTTGTTCATCTTCGGAACACACATTAAAATGTTTTTTTAATGAATACTGACAGCTCTCTGACCTTCCTTAGACAACAAAGATCCTTACTTGACCTGGGCTGAGAAATGTAGCAAGGAGATCATATGACATCAGGGGTTCAACCATAATTTTAAGAAACTACGAGAATACTTTTTATTTGCCAAAAAACCTAAAAAGCAACTTTACTCTACAATTTGTATCCTGCACATCACCCTATACCACCATTTTAGAGAGTATCACATATGTAAGCAATATAAGTAACGTATATACACATTTTACTTTCAGATCAAAACATAAACACTGAAAACAGCACATCTGTGTATGGTGCTGCTGACACAGAACAGCACATGTTGTTTACATCTGTGATACCACAGTGGTGCTATAGGGTGACGTGGAGGAAACAAATAGTAGAATAAAGTCGTTTTTTTTACTCTCTTTGCGCATAAAAAGTATTGTAGCTTTATGAAATTATGGTTGAGCCACTGATGTCACATGTATTATTTTAACCATCTCCTTGCTACGTTTCTGAGCCTAGATAGTGTAAGGATCCTTGTCTATGGGAGGTTAAAAGAGCTTAAAAATATACTAATTTGTGTTCAGAAGATAAACGAATGTCTGGAGCGAAAGATTGGAATGACATAATTAATAGTATTAATGACTGAATTTACATTTTTGATTGAACTAGGACTTTAACAACCGTAGAAAACACTGTAGAAAATAATAACTGTTTCCCAAACTTGGTTGCATCTCCGTTTTTTCAATTACTTCGCTTCGACAAGATAATATGGTCGTTAATGATGTCATGCATAGGTGGTGGACTAATAACTTCTACTAAATCATCTAATCGAGATCTCAGAGATGCCACCTTAATGAACATGGTCGTTGTAGTATGAGCTGGTTTAAGCTGGTCCTTTGCTTGTCACTTGCTGGTTTATGCTGGTCCTTCACCTGTACATGACCAGATTATAGGACCAGCTTCAACTAGCCTTCTAGCTTCAAAACATACCCAACCGGCAAATGCTGTTTTTTCAATAGGGTTGTGCCACATGCACACTCTTCAAAAACAGCACATTAAGGGCAAATGTGATTAAATGGAATTGAAGATATGGGTAGTTTTGTATGTTAGCTTGCTTGCTAGCTCAAAAGCATGATTTCTTGCTAACAAGAAACTATGTTTCTAACCACAAGTTGAGATGTGTAGTCAATTTGCGTTTTGGGAAACACTGAATTGAAAACTGTCACCATATATGATTTAACCTTAATAGCGTAACGATGCTAACAGGAAACGCACCCAGAAGAGCCCATCCCAGAGTCTCTGTGATGTGTTTTGCCTCTTTGTACTTACAGCATGATTTGAGATACCGTTTTTATGACTGTAAAGGACAAGCACAGCAAACCTAACACTTAAGGGCTCAGTGAAGATTGCCTTAATTTAAATGCAATACAAGCGGTACCGATTGAACAAATTAGTTGTCATATTGGCGCTATGTTCCTGTAATGCTTGTATCTTTCTGAGATGAAGCCAGCATCTCTTTGAAATCTCTTTGGGGCTTTGCTGTACTCCTTGCTCCTCTCATATGAAATGGCCTGTAAATTCTCTAGTTTGGCAGGATTCTCAGCTTGTTCTAGTAAAAGCCGCTAGACAGGTCTGATTGGAGGCGTTTTGAAACCTCGGTTCTCGCTGCCATCTGGGCAAGCACATGGTGAATGGAGAAACACGGATGCCTATCTTCACTTATTGTTAGAGCTGATTGCTGAGTTTATTAAGTTAAAGACTGGGAGCTTGTTGCACAGTCTGTGAAACTTGCTCATTATATCTTTCTCTGTATGGGAATATATGATCCCATGCTCATTAGTGTAATTCAGCATTGTGTTTTCCCCGTAGTCACAGTGCTTTAGACTTGACATGCTGTGATTACCTTAAGCACAAAGCATAATTGCAGAGATTTTAAGGTAGATTTGCTTATGATCTTACTGTAGATTATAAACGGCTGTGATCAAAACGAGGATTTTTTAACCACGGAAACTACATTGTAATCTACGGACTTAGGCCCAATTCTACCCCTTACCCCTACAATTTTCCCTACCCCTCCGTTTGGCGTGTTCTCGTGTAGGGTTAGGGGTGTCTCAATTCTCTTTTGGTTGGAGGGGTAGGGGTAAGGGGAAGGGCTAGATAGATAGCAAAGATTTTTCAGGACCTCACTTCAAACGAAGGGCTAAGAGAAATTTCCAACATGGCTGCTCATTCGAGCAAGCAGACCCATAAATGTAAGTCATTTTTACCATTAATAAGGATTTTTATGACAATTTTTATTAGATGTATATTACCTGATCAGTCTTGTGTTTGTGTTTATAGTGATGTTCTGTAAAGAAAAGTTTGCTAGCGGATAGCACTGATTGCAAACTATTAGGTAATATATTTTTATGACATGACAAATGACAAAAAATCGCTGCAATCCATACAACTGCTATGACTGACGGCGTCATCTTGGAATTTGTGCTAAGCATGGGCGCGTGTCATCTGATGTAACGTTAGGAGCTAGTGACAATGGATGATGACGTATAACAGTGTAGTTAGTGGTGTCACATTTCTTAGGGGAAAATTTTTAACCCTTTCAACTGCATTTCAAGGGGCAAGGGGTAGGCAAAGGGGTAGAAAATAGAATTGGGTTTGGGCCTTAGTGTTTTTTGATTTTGTGCAGCAGCAAAGCAGCACTGAGATAAATTTGGGTCACCGCAAGCATAAAAAAAAAAGAGTTAGTTAGTGAGGACGTGACCTGACAGTTTGATGCTGTCTCACTCTTTGAGCTTGTTTATTTTCCCCAGATTAATTTTAATTCTGTATTTGCATTTGAATGCTTGTTTGCCTGCCAGTGAATTATAATTATTATTAAGGATTCATGGTGACTGGAATTCTTTTTTCGTTTCCAAAACCTTGTACAGCACATACACCCCACAAAACCCATTTCCTAGCATCTGTTTCTATACAATAATATAGTTAATCTGCAGGTTGTGTGTGTAGAAGCCACTCTAGAAGTGTGAATGGTGATGGAGCGGAGGAAAGTGGGGGTGCTTCACTATAATCACGGGTGGAGAAAGTGCAAGTACTGTACTTACAGTCAGCAAAAGTAAAGATTCCCCAATTTTACTCCAGTTAAAGTACTAAGTGCACCTTTTTTATTTTAATAGACCCCTTTCACATGATGTCTCACAACTTTCTGTTCTGGTATACTAGTAATGCAAGAATACTTCTGGTATTCTTAGTTTACTAGTAAAGCACTATTGCTACCAGCATGGCGTCCAACCCAACACTTACATACATCTGCCACAAATACTATTAAAAGATGAAAGAAGCTTTATAATCTCATACCTCATTTAAGGCAAGGTGTCTGACATCTCATAATGATTGGCTAAAGTGAATACTTTTACGTTTAATAATTTTATAGTAAATATTTTGTATAATCCTACTGTTCAAAATGCCTGGGGAACATGGGCTTGTAAATTTAAATATCAATTTAGGTTACTGATACCTCTTCATGTCTGCAAACATGTTGAAAAGAATCATCTCAGATCAAAAGAATCAGTTTCTCCAGTTCAAAATAACAAGAAATTACATGTTTTTGCAACAATGCTTTGTTGCTGTCCACCTCTGGCTACAGTTGTTGCTGTAGGCGTCAGTCCCAGGTATGTTTGTATAAAAATGATAGATGAAGCTTGGATGTGTGTGTGAGCACAATGGCAGACAGGGTGATTGATCTGAGAGCATACAATGCTGATTTGGGCTATATTTGTGTTTATATCTCTGCTGCAGAGCCTGTGGAGCCATAAAACATAAATAGTATGTCTCCGCTGAGGCCTCTCACTGTGTTCATATGACACTTTAACTAGGCCTGTGTGCCAGACACGGCTAACAGCAGAGCAAATATGCTTCACTTATTTATGGCCACAGAAAGAGCCCTCTAGCTGCTTTCCAACATCTCTGCTTTGTTTACAAGATTCATCACTCACTGGTTCGAATATTGATGTGATTTAGTTGATGTTATAAAGCCTGTAGCTGTAACTAAACTCAAAGGACTGACTCAGTTGGAGAACCAAGAAATTTAATTTCACCAAAATAAAGACAGCAACTAGTTTTATGATGCATCAAAAACGTTTTTTTTTTTTAATGCAATACTGGATTACTGCTTCAAGCTTATTGCAAAGTGTACGTTTCTTCAGCTTCAGACATCATAGTTTGTTATAGATCATAAGGAGTCGGGCATTCCTTCATGATTTATTTTTGAATTATGTTGCCCTCAATCAGATTTTTTTCTAAATTTAGAAGCATGTTTGAATAATTAATGTTACATATCACCTGTGCATAGATTATTTTGGTGCCACAAGAAAGCATCAAGTAGTATAACAGTCAAAAACCTCAGTCTTGTGCATGCATTTGCATAAAAACTATTCGAAATCAGCATGTCTTCCATGCATGGCATCTAGCCTGACCTGTTTAGCTGAGAGTCACCACAGCCTTGAGGCTACAAACACAGTTCAGCTCCAGTCTGCGTCTCATAGGACGACATTTTGACACTCTGTTATTTCAGCTCACTGTCTTATCTCTGAGAGCTCAGTAGTTGTGTTCAACTCTATAACTGAATGCAAAGCAGATTCACAAGATTTATGGGAAATCAGAATAATCAGTTTTTTTGTTAAATTGATAATTTAGTGTTACTTTGTGTTTATATATCCAGCAGTATCTATTGTAATGGTGGGTAGACATTCCAGAATAAATACATATATACATATATAACAACATCAAAACTGCACTAATATATAATTTGGATGTGATTAAATACAACTAATCATTTGAAACTATTTATATTATTAGTATATATTAGTGTATATATAGCTTATATTTAGTATATATACATGTATAAAGGCTGTCATATATTTGAGCACTGGGTATATTTATTATGTATATATAAATACACACATACAGTATATATTTAAAAAATATTTACATTTATATACATTTACATATTTATATTATATTTTATATAATAAGTAAGTAACACAATATATTCTATATAATATATAATAAAACATATATATATTATATATAATATATAAAATATATATATATATTATATATAATATAATATATACATGCATGTGTTCATATAATATACACAGTGTTTACACATATATATTGTGTAAGCATAAACTTTTAATTTGGTTGCAATTTATTGCGATCTTGTATATTTTTAATCAGTATTTTAAGAATCAGGAATTAACTAAATCATACTTTATATATATATTGCGGAAGTTCTAAGCGGTCATGTATTATACATTTTTCCCTTCTTGTTTTCTCGTGATCACGTCTTAATTTTCTCATTATCTCGACATAACAAAAGTTGTTTTCTTGTTATCACGACCTAATTTTCTTTACGTGTCCAGCATAAGAACACAAGGCAGCATTTTCTGCACGCTGCTGAAATTATAGAAATATACTATTTAAAACTTATTTTTTGTTGCCTTGTTATGTCTATGGGCAGCCTAAAGGTCTACTTCAATAAAACAATCGAAAACAAATTTGTGTTTATTTAATACGTATAAATCCAACAAGAGTTAGTATACAGTCTTCCCCATCTGAGCTCATTATGCTCACTCCCATACAGGCCAACCTATTCCTAAAGTCTGGAATTCAACCCAGAAGAACAACGCGATGCCAGGCACAGCTTAAATCAACTAAAGATGTCATTTAATTATAAATATGTCATTTAAATATAATTAGACTAAAGTATCAAAGCTGCCAAGGCATGTGAAATAAATATGAAAGCAATAAGTTAATTTGTTTTACGTTTCTCAAACAAAACGAAATGGGCAAAATTATTATTATAATTATTGTTATTAAATCTATTGATTTATTTCTGTTTGCATTTCGATTTGCTGTTGAATCAAACTTAATTCCATATATATATATATATAAACTCTTCCTGAGCACTTAACATTAAAAATATAATGGTTTTAAAATATATATATATATATATATATATATATATATATTTTTTTTTTTTTTATTTGTAAGAATTTTTCACAATATTGCTATATTTACTGTACTTTGAATTAAATAAATCATCTCTGTGAGCTATAAAGATTTCTTTAAAAACATGAAAACACTGGTCCCAAACTTTTCAACAGCAGTGTATATAACACAATAACAGTATAGTTAAAAAAAAACATTATAAATTAGATTTTTATACAAATGTATTATTGCATTATTCGGTTTGCTGAAGCTTGTATTTGGTGAATTCTCATCTTGAATTCCGCTGCGATTTGGTGTGATATAATAATCTAATCTTTGATGTCAGCTTGCTATTCAAACGAAGCACTATTGCCAGGTACTTTTGTGTATAAATGCCCCGAGCTAAAGCTTCTCAAAGGAGCACAGTGATATTTCTGGTGTTGGGCCTGAGCATGACAAATGGGACTGAAGCGCATGTCAGAAAATAAATGATTTAGTTGATGGACTCGAGTGTGAGGACCGGAGCAGGCGGAGGTTTAGCAGGTGCAGGAGGGAACGGGGCTCTGCTTGCTGACCCAGAGGGCCACTGTAGCTGGGTGTAGACATACAGTAATGACATGCCAGATGGGCGTCTGCCTTCCCAGCAAACACAGAGGAAGTCCCCTGCCAGCATCACGCTGCGACCCATAATCCTGTGCTTTCGTGCTGGGCGGTACGTCCCGCCGAGGTGCCCGTGCCTCCCCCTAGATCTGCCCTGCTGCTCGGCTTTTCATCTCTTAGACTATGGAAGCAAGGCGTCTCAGGAGATGGTGCGCTGCTCTCCATCACGTGAGAGACCTGTTTAATCTCAACAGGGGTGTTGATGGCCTTTAATCCATCATCCTCTCGTATTCATGATGTTTACTTTGAAGAGATAGACTGCTGTCACCGCTGCAGTGGTGCCCGCTTCAGATCCGATGCAAAATCGCTGCGGGCCAGCCATATCTCCAATAAAAAAAATGACAAAGACTAGCGTGTACTTGGCTTCTTGAATATCATAGTAACTCTGCTTATTAAAAAAATGCTTCTTTCTGCTTGCTTCGCCTGCTTTGTCTGTATTCGCCAAAGCAACAACAAAAAAAACACATTATATTTTCAAGAAGAGCCTGAAGACATTGTGAATTATCTAATGAATCCTTTACAAAGTCAAAGACAAAAAGATTATGTGATCATTTTACTGTAGCTTTAACTCAAAACATTCTGCCCACTCCATTTGTCAAATTCAAGCTGTTTTGATGTCAAAACTACAAATACATTATCCATGCAAAGTGTCTCTGATCATTTCAGTCTGACCCACATAGTTTCTACAGCAAATTGCAGTGGAAATTGTTTTGTAATCCTGTCACATTGTAATGCAAAATTATGCAAATAGTCCTCTTGTCTTTTTAGTCAGTTAACTTTTTGTTCTATTCAGAATGTTCTCGAAGTGTACAACGTACCTGTTTATGTTTTATGATTCATTTTCTCCGATGTCCCTATAGCAAGCTGTCTGTGCTGTATGAGCCAGAGGAACATATTTAGAGCATAAACTGCTGCTTATTTATAATTGGTATGGCATTGTGTTATATTCCATCTCAACCAATCAAAATCAACCAAACAAAACATAATCATATGATTTATTCCTTTGTTCAAAGTGTGTGTTTTAAGGTTGACATACAATGGGAAAGATGAGTTTTATGCATTTAAATAAATCTAATTTATTCAAATGTAATGTCATTAGTTTGAAACTTTACATCAAACATCAAATATATATATATATATATATATATATGCTTTCATGTCATTGTGTTGTGTTGCACAAAAAAATTTGTTTTTAGGTAAGTAGATTTGATTGTAAATGTAAAATTGGTTTCCTTTTTGTTAACATTATTTAATTTTAAGCAACGGAAATGTTTTTGGTTTGGGTTTTAGTTGATGATAACCCTGGCACAGATAAATCTGGTTGCCAGAACCTGTTGCAGCGCTATCATGTGTAAAACTATCCTGTAATTGGTCTAAGAAACCATCCATGGTTGTGACCATTAACAGCAAAACCTATATATATATATATACAGTATATATATATATATATATATATATATATATATATGTGTGTGTGTGTGTAATTGAGCTGCCCATTTCTCCTCTTCAAAACACTTATATGGGGCTTTTAGCCAGTGTCTATAGATCAAGAACTGCTCCACATTTGAGCAGCAGCCAATACTGTCATGTTATGACATGAGTATAGATTAAGAGCACGGACCTTACTGAGAATGAATGAAATAACCCAGTTTGTATGCCTCCGTACAATATAAGGAAGTCTTCAACCCCTTCCAGACCCTTGCGATAATAACACGTTCCCTCGGATCAATAGCAGAAAGGGTGTAAGATTTAATGCCATTGGATGAAGTCTTTATGCGTGCAGCAGGAACTATGTCGCATCTCTTGTACCATGTCCATACCCATCTATGTAAGATGAAAGCTGGAGCTTTTAAGTGGTCATTAGCAGTGCACTGCGACATCGTAAGTACATGGAGGTAAATGAGGCAATCTTTCCAACATTTATGTTTTTTCCCATGTCCTCATACACAGTTTTCTATTTGGGATTTTTGGTGACCTACATAGTACATAGCCATTATTGCTTTGAGCAGCCATTTCCGTTTCATTTGCATATTTCCAAAATACCATTTGCTTAATATTAAAATCATAATTACATCGATTTACAGCAAACACAGAGTTAAATTGCATTTCCATTTTACACCAAAGGCCTTGTGACCTTTTTGCTTAGCTTCAGTGTGTATCATTAATAAGGCAAAGTCACCATCTGTTCCAATGGCAGCAGCTATTGCTCTCTGCTATAAATATAATCGGTATTAATCTTCCACTGCTCTCCAGCATACATCACATGACTGCGTTCGCCATCACTAAACATAAAACTGTTTTATTATTATTATTATTATTATTAAACAATGGTTTATCTCAGCTTATGCTCGAAACTATAAGAAGCCTTTTTACATTAGATAACTAACAGAGACCAAACTTAAATACTATTTATTAACTACTTAATAACTATTTTAAAATATTATAATCAAGACTCAACTTAATTGTATGTAATTACAGTTATTGTATGTACAATTACAGGTAAAGTAAAATATAATGAGTCTAATATTTTACGTAAATGTAATTTCTCTAGTGAGCTATGGACACTGATGCCTTTCCTGAGGTAAATGAAATGCTATATGACATTTAGTTTATTTACTTTTATGAATATGTGTGCTCATACACCCCTACATTTCAGTCATTAAAACATGAGCTTTGTGTGTTTTTCTGTGTAGACTAGACTAGTTTTTATTAACTTTGCACCGCAATCCCTTGTTACTTTTGTATTGTGTGCTGTTTTTGAATGTGTTGCGAGTGAACAACCCCTAAAGTAGTTACTATTTAGTTCACTCTTTAAGGCCAGCTCAAACCAAGATGAGTGCTCGGTGCATAAATTTGCCACGATGAACATTTGCCATTTAAATAAATAGTTGTTGAGACTCACACAAACATGCAACAATGCAACTTTTTTTTTTTTTTACGAGATGTTCTGATATATTTTCCATCGTATTGTGACTAGTGCTGTCAAATGATTAATCGTGATTAATCGCATCCAAAATAAAAGTTTTTCTTTACATAATATATGTGTTTATG
>JAUCNO010001819.1:25198209-25216412 GCA_032353835.1 Enteromius viviparus | reverse complement strand
ATACAAATATATTATGTAAAGAAAAACTTTTATTTTGGATGCGATTAATCGCGATTAATCATTTGACAGCACTAATTGTGACCAAAACTGGCCGACCAATAGGATTTGTTTCTTCTCATGCCCAGAGGTGCTACAGTTACATAAAGCTATGTCTATCTTGTCTCTGCACACTTACTGTACATTTGGTGTTGTGTAAAAATTACACTTACAATGTAAATATAGTCTGACTTTCTTCTCTGTGTCAAGCTGAAGTCAGAAATGAAAAGTGTGCAGTGCTTACATTATAAACAACTTGCTTGTCATTTTTTGTGCATTGATCTTGTTGGTGTAAAGAGGCCTTAAATTGTGAGAATTGAATATTCTCATAAACGAGTGATAACATGTAAAGAACTCAAATGCAGACTAGAATGCAAATGCAGATTAGCCAGAGCCTGATTTGAGCTAATTTTATGTTAAAGTTGATTGTTTTGATGATTTGACATGTTTTTGAATGAGTATTTTGGCGTTCTTTCCATAACCAAGTACATAAAAACCGTATTTGACTATACATGACAAGAAAACAGCTGCAAAATGGCTGCCAAGTGAACTGACTGAACCAGAGGGAGAAGAAAAACTACTGAGAGAATGTCACGCACCACACAAAGCAGAACCACAGATAAATGCTGAATGATATCATTTTTTTTTTCTCTCCCTGCGGCTAGACAGATGAACATTGATGGCTCGTCTTTGTGGAAAACTGTAATTGCTACAACTAATGTTTAATTTGCTCTCCATCTAATGGATCTTGTCATTTAGGGGAAGCTATAAGCTAATGAGTGCCGCTATTAGTGTATATTATACAGGTCTGCATTATCAGTCTCTTCTCCTACTGTCTGTTCAGAGCTGAATGCGGTTCAGGAGAAGAAAGTAATTCGAAGAGCACATCTGAACACGATGCATCTTGCCGTTCTTTTTTCAGCATTATATGTCGCTTTTAAACCCTCAGTTAACTAGCAAAGTGAGCATTTATTGTTCAGAGTTTGCTCTTTCATAACTCAGGACAAATGCATTTTATGTTGCGTTTCTCCTCAAATTTCTTGGGATTCCTTAAAATTCAGTTTTTTTCCACTCCCCATTTTTTGGATTAATTGTTTTCATCTGTGAGTCCACGATCGCATTTTCAGTAATTCTCTGCCATTTGATTTACGGAGCTCATAAGTTTTATTTGAGTCTTTTATAAGTCTTTTTGACATGATTTTTTAATGTAGATGAGATTTTCTCTGGTGCTGATTTGGTTTCAGTGTGGTTGGCATAGAGGAAAAAAGGGACCATATAGTATTACTTGTTTTAGTCATTTTATTGCCTGCTTATGCTATTATCAGCCACAGACAAGGAATCACAATTGAATCACACGGTGCATCAGTCATACATATTATATGTGACTCTACCACAAAACCAGTCTTAAGTACCATTATTTAAATATTCGTAGTCAAAATTAAAACATTTTCTTAATGCCAGAAACCGTAAATGTGTCAAAACATATTTTTTTGTTTAGTAAGATCCATTGTTAAGAACTTCAATGGACAACTTTAAATGCAATTTTCTTAATATTTATATTTTTTGCACCCTTAGATTCAAGATTTTCAAATACTTTTATCTCCAGCCAAATTTTCTTCTATCCTAACAAACTAAACAGCAAGGGAAAGTTTATTTATTCAGCTTTCAGTTAATGTATAAATCTCAATTTTAAAACATTGACCCATATGACTGGTTTTGTGGTCCAGGGTCACGTATTTGCTTGATGTTCAGTCCTTCCACAGATGCTTCTTTTGGCAGATGCAAACGAACCACAGTTTGTTTCATTCAAAGAGTTGCTGTTGCCAAAAGAGCAACTTTATTGCAGTCCACAAAAGCAAATAATCTTGACACATTTTTAGAGCAGCTTTGAGTTGGTAGAAAACAACAGTCCGATGTCCTTAGATTTAACCACAGAGGCCTCAGCATCAAATATTTAGCATATCTGTGTGGAGATCGAAGGCCTTGGACCTCTAGACGTATGTCAGTGATTAAAATTGATAGCTTCCGTGTCTCAGTGTTTTTTGGATCAGCTTGAATGTTTCCCAGTTCCACTTGAAAATAATAGTTCAGTAGTTCACACAGTATTTTTTATTAGTATCATTTATTTACTTACCTTCATGCAAAACACATGACAATCAAATATGCTGCAAGAAGCAGTGGCGTACTGTATAAGTTTAACCCATGGCTCTGAACCAAAGGAACCAAAACTGGAAACAGTCAAACAATATCAAATTAAAAAATATGAAATGGTCAAACTGTTAATAACATAATTGTATTGTTCCATTTAATGGTTGAAATATTATATATATATATGGTGAAGAGTAAAAAAAATATGCCTCCTGCGATTCAGCTTTCCATCATTTTTTCCACTTCAGCTGTTTTTTCTCCAACTACACGCCCAACATTCTTCCATTATGATTGCATTTTTCATGTTTCTTTGTGATTATTTCACTGTTTTGTTGATTTCCTGTCATGGAAGCCATTGTGTTATGGTTTTTGTTTTTTGTTTTGTTTTTTTCTTTTTATGTGTTCCCTCTGTTCTGTCCTCCTTTGTTTTGCTCTCCATCCCTCCCTTCCTCCCTGAATTTCTGTGTGACTTCACTTGGCACGCGTCTCCACCTTTGATTTCTGCTTTCACTCACCCCTCCACTCACGCCACCCCACTGTCTGCACTCAAAGATGTAGCCATCCCCTCCCCCCCTCCCACCTCACTGACCCGTGCCGCTACTGACCGTCTAATGCCAGGCTCCAGAGGAGGCGCTGGTCCCACACCCTCAGCCCCCCGTGACGTTGTGGCCTCCCTGGTCTCCACCCGCTTCATCAAGCTGACCTGGCGCCTTCCTGTTGAATCGCATGGAGATGAAGTCACCTACTCGGTCTACTACAGCCTGGAGGGCAATAACAGGCAAGGCATTTAAGTCATTTATATATATACACTAAATTTGGAGTTAGTAAGAGTTTTTTTTAAACCAGTTTTATTTAGCAGTGATTCATTAAATTCATAAAAGAATATTTATAATGTTGCAAAACATTATTTTAAATAAAAGTTGTTCTATTGCACATATTAACCAAAGAATCACAAAAAGCATACTACACATTTTTTTTTTAATAATTAGAACAATTATTTTTAATATTAATAGGAAATATTTCTTCTTCTAGGATCTTGTGACATAGCAAACTGCAGTAATGACTACTTTTAATTACAAAATTACAAAAAATAATCAAATAAAATACATTATTGTAATACAATTTGTGTAAAATAATATTATTTAAAGCTAAAATATCACACAAAATTGACTTTTAATGCAACATATATATATATATATATATATATATATATATATATACATATGCAAAACATTAAAATATTCAGCAGTGTATATACAAACATGTAAACATGTAGTACATTTATATATATATATATAAATATACAGTGTATATATAAACATATGATACAAATAAAAAACATTTAATTTTGACTGTGTAGTGAAATGTGATTCAGACATGTTTTCATGACATTCACCCTCCAAGAAGCCTTTAATTATGAATGCTATTGATGATTGTATTCTGTTGTTTTTCTTGCTCTTATTTTAAGTCACATGTTATTCTTATTAATATTTATAACGCCATTCTGTACGAGCTGGTATTGACTACAGAAGAATAAGAGAACCTTTGAATCAGTGAATCAGCAGTCAGCTCCAGTTTCAGTCTCATATCAAGACTGTTTCTCTGATACTCTGCAGGGAGAGGATAGTGAACACCAGCCATCCAGGAGAAATGCAAGTCACCATTCAGAACCTCATGCCAGAAACCAAGTACTCCTTCCGCGTGGTTGCCCACAACAGAAACGGCCCCGGAGAGAGCTCAGCACCTCTGAGGGTCGCTACCCAGCCTGAAGGTAAGATCTCCACTTGAAGATAACACACCAGATTTACAGACTAATTAACAGTCGCATAAATTACGCTCTGACACATTTCCGAAGGCCATAATGCGTCGAATTAAGTTTGTGTAGTGTGCTTGTCTAGAATAAGTTTTGGGCCTACGAGATTATGCAAACCATTTTCTCTGAAGGATTTCTCTCCCAAAACCTCCCCAATGCCTCAATGTCAGTTTAAAATCTCATTATATAGTAAGCGCAAGTAAACACCTGCTGGCTTTTAAGCAAACATGTCTCTTCAACATCTCTGAAGGTGTATGGCCTGACTCCATCAACATGAAACATTATCAGCCCAAACACAGCACAGGAGAAGCCATTTCTGGGTCAGACGTGCTCCTCTGTACGTCCTTGGCTCTGACTGCTATAAGCACTTTATAATGTGTGTTAGCGGGATTCTGGCACTGCAGGGAATCCCGCTGCGTGGAGATCAGCCTCTGAGGCTGACACACATATTGCTGCGAATGTTATGAATGAATCGGAGCACAAGTCATCTAGGCACACATACACACTCGCACTTAATCCAGTGTAGGCGCCCCATCTCGTCCTGTAAGACATCGCTATCAAAAGCAAGCGTTGATGTTGGACAGAATGGATGTCTGTGGAACTGAGATAAAGTGTGGTTTGAGATGCCAGAAACGCCTAATCAAAGTCTGAAAAGTGATTCATGTAATGCAGTTTATATTAGAGCTCGAGCATGAAAGATGGTTCTGGGTAACCATAACTGGATGAGTGTAAACAAACAGTCATGTAGGGAAGCGACTAGAACTTGCTGGATGGTGGTTGAAGTCTCTGTGGAACACAAAAGGAGATGTATGGAGGAGTGTTCATGCTGCTCTTCCCCGTGCAATAAAAGTATGCATATAGTGACTCAAGACTACTGGTCACTTTGTAACATTACACATTGCAAATAATGAATATAAATTAGTCGTTCCAGATATAAAGCCGTTGAATGACATTGTATGCAATATAGTCAGTGAAACATATGAAGCACTTTTATCATGCTATGACATTATTTTATGATGGTCCCTGCCTTTGTGTAAAAGAAGTTTGCTTAATTGTATTAAAAGTGAACTTCTAGTGTATCTTCAAAATATATTGATAATATAATATTAATGAAATGAAGGCTCCTAAAATGTACTGAAAGAGAGCACACTTTCATGACTTATTTCAAAACATGCTTAAGTACACTTAATCATGTTAAATATAGAAGTTCAAATTTTATTATTTCATATCTTTTGATAATTTTTGTGGTGTTATAGAGAAGAACTAAAATATAAAAGTTAAAAAGTTATATAAAAGTGTTAACTGTGTATTATTCTACATATATATATATATAATGTTATTTCTACTGAACTTTTGCAATTATGGTCTATTAATTATTAGTTTGTAATTAACTTTAAAAAAAATAAATATAAACTAAATATTATATATTTAAAAATACGGGTATATATATATATATATATATATATATATATATATACCCAAACAATTAAAAATGTTATTGATTAGCAAATTAGTCATTAAAAAATAATTACAAATGATTTAGAAAACAGAATTACATGAAAGTATTTTAGTTCATCATAAATGAATATAAATAAAATTTTGCCATTACACATATTATTGTCTATATTTCAAAGACAGTAGAAGTAATACAATTGCATGTAATATTTTTAAAAAAGAGCAGTGTGAACATTATTCATAATCTCTTCTTTGAGGTTACATGGAATAAATTATGTCAAATGTGTAGTACATTATAAAAGAATGATTTTTTTGGTGAACTGTTGCTTTAAAACCAGGGTTCTCCATGGGATTGTCCCTGTAATAAGTGTATTGTGTGTATTGTCTGGCTAAATGACTACTCGCCAACTGACATAAAAATTGGCCAGTTGTTTTACGTCCATGCTATTTAAATTAAATTAGATTTCATTTAATGTAGAGCTGCGTTTAGATTGGCCGTACGTGATGACTCCCTGAAGGCATGTCTGTTGTGAGCGTACTGGAAAACAACTGATTTAACGGACACTCATCGGAGCCTATAATTGAATGTAATGATTCATGACCCTAGCAAGTAAACAAAAGTTAAGCAACATAGAATCTCATTTCCATTCTCTCCGCTCTGCTAAGCAAATTAAATCACATCAATCCTGTAGTTTGAGCTGGCGTGTGTAAGTCTGTTTTCTGCCAGAGGTGTTTGTCGACACATGCCACTGTCATATGCTCAGCTGAGAAGAGTTATCACTTTCTTTATTCAAGTCAATTTCAAAGTGCTTTATTGGCGTGACTGTTTAACAAACAATATTGCCAAAGCATCAATGGAATTATCAAAGAAAAACAGTGGCGGACAAAAGGTGCCAGTAATAAAGCAAAAAAAATAAATCGATTAAGTTAATGTTGTGTTTCTAATTTTTCTCCATTCTGTGTAATAGTTCAGGTACCTGGTCCTGCTCCAAACCTACAGGCAGTGGTCACGTCCCCCAGCACAGTGAGCCTCAGCTGGGACATGCCTCTCATTGGCAATGGTGAGATCCAGAACTACAAAATTTACTACATGGAGAAAGGCTTGGACAGTGAGCAGGTAAAACCATCTTCATCCAGCCTCTGTATATACATGTATAAAAGGATTATGATATTTGATGATGCATGTGAAATGTTTATGGTGGAGAACAGATGGAGCTCTGTGGTCTCTCCTGAACACAAGCTGAGGATCCATTTTATTATTGCTAACAAATTTTAATACATTAGATGTATATTTCGTATTTTTATACTAGTTACAATTTTTTAACCCAATTCAAAATATAAAGATTAATGTGTAATTTTTTAAGAATGTGTTGTTTTGAATTGACATTAGTGACATTTTCATGTATTCAATTAGTGAATGTTTTTATCCAAAGCTTGCTAGTTATTCATTTTTGCCCCTATTATGCCATTTTAAGGCTCCTAATATTATTTTGTGAGTCTCTTACAATAGGTTTACATGCATGCAATCTCTAAATATGCATTTAATATCACCTCGTTTTCCAGCGATGCTCAAACGTTTTGTTCGAAGCAGTTCTAAGATTCTGCTCTGATTGGTCAGATGGCCCCGTCTCTTGTGATTGGTCCTCCTGGTACAACAGTCGTCAGTAAAATACCGTGTTTGTGGGCGGGGTCAAGTTGTTCACATCCAGCCAATGAACAACATAGGCGGGAATTATGCAAATGTTTTATGCCGTGGTGTGTAGCCATCAATGAAAAAGCATTTGAATTAATAATGACTCGTTTATGCCGTATAGAGTCAGTTCTTTATTATGGGAAACAATACGTTTATTTATCATGCACTTTCGGATTTTCCAGATCTACATTACACACTGCATAAAAGGCAATATTATATAAATATCAAATATTCAAATTTATATTTTTAAGGCCAACGCACATTGCTCAAACTGTCTAAAATGTTAACACATTGGGGAAAAAAATACAACCTTGCATTCTACACACTCCCTCCGAAACCTTGGTTCATCATCATCATCAAAAATATAATAATAAATTAGTTCGGTTTGCTTTTCTTCATCTGTAGCAAGCATTTTGAGAGGTGATGTGAACTGTTTTGTAAATCTTTCATCTTTTAAATTCAACCTGTTTATCTAATCTCTCTCCTCTCTGACAGGATCTGGATGTGCACACGCTGTCCTACAGCATGACTGGACTGAAGAAGTTCACAGAGTACAGTTTCAGAGTGGTGGCCTATAACAAACATGGACCTGGAGTATCCACTGAGGACATATCTGTGCGCACATACTCTGATGGTACATATAATAAATCTTGCTGTTTTGCTTTGTCTTGTTAATTCAGTTCCCTCCATTCTGCCCCAAAGCCCTGCAGTGTTTTGATTCTCAAAATAATTGTAATAAGGGGTCTCATACAAGAGCTCTAAAAGGCAAAAAACAAAGCCAGCGATAAATCAACTATAATCTATATCCCTGTTGATACAGCAACAGAGCAATATCACCAGGATCCAAAATTAACTTTACGCCACACCTGTCAGTGGTGAGGGAATTTAAAAAAAATGACTGGGCATAAAGATTTGTTACCACCCATGAAACTTTACTTTGTAGTTATTACTGTATACTTCGACTGGGGACTCGTGAGCTTCTGGCCACCTGTTAAAAGTTTTATGCTTACTGTCAAATTAGTCTTCATAGGCCATTTTTCTTAGTTTAGGCAAGATGGTGTCAGTTACCTTTTCTAAATTGTGTTGGGTAAAATTGTATTACAATGCCATAATGTTGTGCAACGAGAAATGTGAAAGAAGCCATGCACAGTAGAAATCTATGGTTAAGAGGTTATTATATACAAATATATGGCTGCTCAGTGCTTGACCAAAATTATGATCCAGTTCACCAGAGAGACATTTAAGAAACAAGACAATACAGAAATAATAAATGCTGTTTTTTACATAGTATATGTGTGTACACTGTGTATATGTATATATATTAATACACACCCATGCATGTCTATATTTAAGAAGATTTTACATTTATATATAGTTAATAAGTGTTACCTATTCTAAAGTGTTAACCAAGTATGTATCAGTTAAGTCTGTATTCTCCTAGCTGAGGATATGTGAAGTAATGCTCTTGCGGCTCTGTTCAGTCCCCAGTGCCCCGCCACAGAACATGACGGTTGAAGTGCTGAACTCTAAGGTAAGTCTGAGTGACTGCAGGGTCGTATGGGCTCCGGCCGTGTGTGCCACCAGCTGCTGCTGGGTGAAGTGTTATCTGTTGCTGTGATTTAACTATGATGAGCAGCACATCTGTGCTCGGCTAGAATGCTGTCACAAAGCTTTACATCCTCATTCATTCGTCCTCTGTGTTCACCTCCCCCTCTTTCTCCAGATACAATTTATATTTGTCTAGCTGCCGGGGAAGACGAGTCTTCCTCCTGTTGTTTTTATTCATGAGTCTGTTTATGTTTCTAGTCATATGTAGACAAGTGTCTTGGGCTGCAATAATGCATTTAGCATTTTTATTTCATGGTGTTTGCTAAAGCAAGCATGACGTTTGCTTTTGCACATCCTTGGAATTTCAAGAAACCCCAGAGCCCAGCTATTAAAGTCACCATGAAATCAAAACTGACGATTCTTTTCTTTATGTGGAATACCTTTTATGAAATATAATTTGAAGATAGCTTTCGCTCGCTCTCACATTTGAGATTGTGTTCGTTTTTAAATCTCATTAAGATACTATAATATTTTTTGTTTGTTTTTAGTTTTCTGTTGTCAAGTTTTCCTTTTAAGTTATATCTGTATATATATCATTTTATTTCAATGTAAAAGGCTATTTAATAAAATAAGTTGTCTTGATAATTAGCTAAAATAATAATTATTTATTTTACATTTTATTTCAGACCACTTGAATATTTTATTTACATTTTTTCTTTTGTTAATGGTTTCATTTTTAGTTAATTATAATTATATAATATAATATATATTTTCTGATATCTCTCTAATAACCTCTCCTCCAGCAATCTGCTGTTAAACAATTAGTTGTGATTCATTCGCATCCAAAATAAAAGTTTTTGTTTGCATAATATAAGTGTGTTTTATCTATATTTAGTATTTATATATGAATACACACACACACTATATACAGTATATTTCAAAATATGAAAATATTTACATAAATTAAAATGTATTTATTTATATTCATATAATTATTATTATAAATAAAGACATTTAATCATGATATTGAAATATATACATGCATGTGTATTTTGTATTACCTATTTCATGTGTGTGTTCTGTGTATATTTATTATGTATATACTGTATAAAAACACATGCATTATATTTAAGAAAAATATTAAGTTTATACAATCTGATATTTATATATGATACAACTGATATGAATGTAAATATACACATGTAAATATTTTCAAAACATGCAATGTGTGTGTCTTTATTTATAAATACTAAAAATACTCAGTACACACACACATATTATGTAAACAAAACAAAACAAAAATTAAAATGCAATTAATTGTTTGACAGCACAAATATACATATTCAAAACGTAACATTTAACGAGACATTATTACTATACATTATTATGCTATATATTACTCTTCAACAGTGAAGCAATCAAAAAACTGAAGTTTTGAGACAAAATTCTAAAGATTTCTACGCATTTGTTTCACTGATCCATATATTTTATACTGTAGGTCAAAACCTAAAACTAAAGCACCCTAGAAACGGCATATAAACAATTCAGAACATCTTTGCAGCCACCCAGAGCACCCCAGCTTCATGACAGCGAGTGTTACACGGGCGCAGCTCATATTTTCTTCAAAAGCTGTGACAATCCAGTTTAATTGCAGTCTCTATGCATTGTGGGTATACACAGATCCACACACTTTCAAGCCTGTAATGGTTTTATGGCTCAGTAATTAGCACTGTATAATAAAAAGGCTTTAAGTCCCAGACAGGGATTTTTTTGTATATTGCAAGAGAAGATGCTTAATTAGTGGGCTCCTATGAACGTAATCGGGACCCCCTCGTGTGGCCCTGGGGTGCTCCACAACAGATGGGGGAATTCAGTCTGGGTGTGTATAATGAACACAATGACTTACCTTATGTTAGGCACCCGCTGGTAGCACCACGCACCCCCGTGACCCATGAGTCAATTAAAACAAGTTTGTTTGGCTGAAAACGCAAGCAGTAGTTAGCGAGGTAAACTAGAATTGGTCGAAAATTGAAATACAGTAATTGCATACGTGGTGCAGATTTAATTCAGTTTATTCCCTCATGGCCCGTGAACACGGCAACTGTGGATACTATTAATTAATTCCCCACCCACGCTGGGCGGCCCCTCTCCCTGCCTTCATTATCCCAGCAGGCACCGCGGGCCCTGCAGCTAGCCTCCTCCATCCATCCTGAGCTTCGTTCCCGCAGGCTCCTCTACGCTGCACAGCTTTATCTATTATTCATGGGTTCGGTGCGGCCCGGTCTCTATTGCTCGCCCAATGCCCTCTGCTGCAGAACTGATATGTGCGAGACGATCACGTTCTCTAATGGCTGCCTCGGGGAGATGATGACTTAGGTTAGATGCCTGCACTCAGGCTTGTTACTGTTGTGACTTTGCATGTGCTGTAGGCGACCTGGAGGAGGTGCTGCGGTAATTCGTTCTTTGATATACTGTGGTTATTGCTTTGGAATGGAATCTGAATGTGTGGTACTGATGATGTGGTTTTTATATTACATTTTTTTGTTTTTCTCAAATGTGTGAACCTTGTAGAGCATCATGGTCAGATGGCAGCCTCCGCCAGCAGATGCTCAGAACGGTGAGATCACCAGCTATAAGATCCGCTACAGGAAGGGTACGAGGAAGAGCGAGGCGGCAGAGATTACTTCAGGATCGCAGTTTTATCAGCTCATAGATGGTAAGCTGAACAAGTACAGGTACACATTTGGTTTGCAAGATAGCAGTTTCTGCACTTTTCCAAATAATAAAATAAATACATAGAAAATAATTGTTTAAGTGCTAATTTTTCAGTCATTACATTATATTACATCCATACTGATAATAATATAATAATATTTTTTTACATATTATACCTTTTTTATACTGAACATATGTGTACATATCACACATGCACAAACACATGTGACCCCGGGCCACAAAACTAATCGCTGGGGTACATTTAAAGAAATAGACAAAAATACATTCTGTGGGTCAAAATAATTGATTTTTCTTTTATGCCAAAAATCATTAGGACATCAAGTAAAGATAATGTTCCATTAAGATATTTAATACATTTCCTACTGTAAATACATCAAAACCCATTTTTGATTAGTAAAACGCATTACTAAGGACTTAATTTGTACAACTTTAAACGTCTCAGTATTTTGATGTTTTTGCACCCTCAAATTCCAGATTTTTTAATAACTGTATCTCAAATATAGTCCAATCTTAACAATAAATCAATAAAAGGCTTATTTATTCAGCTTTCAGATTATGTATAAATCTTAATAGTCACATATATACCCTGTACATTATTAGATATTATTATAGGCCTTTAGTTTGAGTTAATTTAGCACAATTAATTACAAAAAATAATGAACCCAACTGACACATTTATTCATCCGCCTTGATCCCATTTGAATAATTAATTAGAGTGTCATGTAATTAATTTGATTAATTTTTTTATCTATTAACATCCCCAGTGTGTCTGTCCTTGGCCCTCCTACTTATAATATTGGCATAAGCATCAGCCGTTGGTAAAACACATATTGGTTGATTTTTTTTTTTTCTAAATGGGCGCCAGTAAATTTTGTCCTTACACTTGTACAGCAGTGCTTTTGAGCTGCTGAATGAACCCCACCAACGGCTCTGGAAAAATATATTTCTCAGACGTTACAGAATAGATGAGCCTGCAAAAAAGAGCCTCAAGTGACACAGTCTTATCCATTAATGAAACAAAAGTGAAAAATTAAATTCTAAATAGATTTCAGCAGCTTTGTGAGCTTCATGCTGCGGTTGGCATCAAAGAGCGTAATGGCTGTTGAGTTGAGATGAGATGTTTGTTAGTTCAAAGGCTTGAAGTGGAGTGTTGCTATCTCCCACAAGGCTGCAGGAACAACTCTGACTTCTGCATTCAACACTCTAACTAAGCAGACGCTTATTAACATTTTAAAGCAATTATATTTTGCTTTCTTGCTTAAAGACAGCAGGCATTCCCTCACCAATGAAAACCAGAATATGCCCGTGGCATCAGACATGTGAATTTTTTTGCTGGAATCAGTCAGTTCTCATATTGTTGTTTGTGTCAGTCCAGTATGATACAAACTTGTGCGGACCTTTATAAATCAGCACTCTAGGCAATGCTGTGGCGTGTAGGTCAGTATGTCTTACAGCAGAGCCAATGATGATGATGCGGGGGTGGTTATCGATTTAGTCTTGGTAAATGGATTGAGAACAGTAGAGCGCTGTGAAGCATCTTTCTGTTTGTTTCCAGAGAAATGAGCTGACTGGTTGATTGAGACATGGTGCTTCACTTTTACTATTACTCATACTTAGGGTTTGTGATTTAAACTAGCGGCGCTCTACAGTAGGAACCACCCAGAACATCCTAGGAAGCTCAAATCGAATTTGAACTGAATCTGACGCCTATATTGAAGTTCTTCTTGCATTTTCTAGGTCTGCAGCGAGGCACTGAATATATGTTGCGAGTGTCTGCCATTACAGTCAATGGCTCGGGTCCGGCCACAGACTGGGTCACTGCTGAGACGTTTGAGAGTGATCTGGACGGTAAACTCTGGCAGATATCTTATAAGTGACTAGGTACTGGTGCTATATAAGGATGAAGAGTCATTTTGCTGGTTCTTTGGTTTCAGAGACAACTGTACCAGATTTCCCCAGCTCCTTGCATGTGCGGCCACTTGTGAACAGCATTGTAGTGAGCTGGACCCCTCCGGAGAACCAGGACATTGTGGTCAGGGGTTACACCATCGCCTATGGAATCGGCAGCCCTCACGCCCAGACCATTAAAGTGGACTACAAACAGAGATACTACACTATTGAGAACTTGAGTAAGATCTTTCATTATAATAATTATGCTTTGAAAACATTCTTGTTTAAAAATATATATTACAAAATCAGAAAATACATTTTCAAATACATTATGGGTAACAGTAACTTGTTTAATAAATAAATTCAAAAACTAATAATAAAATTAAATAAAAAAATAATAATGCATATATATATATACACATATACATTTAAAATTAATCCAAAATGTATTTCAGGTATTAACATATTTATTAAAATATTTATAGTGCTTTGAAATGATAAATCGAGATTAATCCCATTCAAAATAAATGTTTTTGTTTACATAAATAAGCGTGTGTAGTGTATATTTAATATACATGCACTCACATACAGCATATATTTTGCAAATATTTACATTTATATATTTATTTTCTTATATTTTACAGTAAATATAAATATTAGAGCCTGACCAATAATGGATTTTGAAGGCCGATACCGATAAAAATATTTGTTGGTTTAAAATCCGATATTCCGATATATCGACCTATATATATATATATATATATAAAATTTCAGAAAAAGCAAAACAAAACATTAACAGATTTTTCCTAACATAAGTTATTTGTAGTTATTTATGAGTTTTAACGATCATAAACCATTATAAATGCAGATACCAATAGTTTGGAAAATACCTAATATCAGCCGATAAATCGGTCGTGCTCTAATAAATATATTTTATATTTTAACAATAACTCATACATCAGCTAATTCAACATATTAAATCATTTTAGGGGTAAATATTTTTAGATGTTACTATTATGAAGAACCTGAACCATTTTATTCTGTTGAAGCACATGTATTGTAAATGATGATACAAATATACAGTAATAGTAAAGTATTAATACTTATTATTTTTAATACTGTGCTACCATGATATAAAAATTATTGGTATAAATTTGCATAAAATATGGTACTTGGTTTTTTATAGTAAGAATACTTTAATATTACCAAGATTTAAAAAAAAAGAAAATAAAAAAAAAATTCTTACGCTTATTGTGATGATATCCAGTTTACGATATCCCATATTACTATATCCTTTAATACCATTAAACTACATCATCCACCGAAGCGCAGTGGAATCTGAATCTGTAATTTTAACCTATGTATCTAACCATTCATTTGCACCATCATCAGACAAACGTGAAGTAGCAGCAAAGAAATAGCTCTGTTGCCTCTAAAAGTGAGTTAAAGTAAACAGAACTGGGTAAATAGATTGCAGGTACTTACCCCTCTCTCCACCCCATTGTAATTACATTTGAGGGAGCGAGAAAAATAATCATCAGAAGGAACAGCATAATTTAAGTTTTTGTAATTCATCTAATTACGCAAGAGCTCGAATCAGTAATGGTGTTTAAATATGCACCCCTGCTAGGATGATGAATATGGTTGGAGCTCTCAGAGGAGCTGGGGGCTTGATTAGCTAAATGATTGGCTTTCTCCCTGCCAGATCCCAGCTCGCACTACGTTATCACACTGAAGGCCTTCAACAATGTGGGGGAGGGAATCCCTGTGTACGAGAGCGCTATCACCCGACCCCAGTCAGGTAGGTCACCAGTCAGCCTTATAACACGCCACACAAACAACTTCAACACTCGTCCTCTTTTCCACTACTATATTGCTAATATGGAAAATTCTGACACATTTACTATAGAAATAATGTACTGTAGCACCTGCCTGTATGTTCAACAAAAGATTTTAATCAGAGCTTGATGTCTCAATGAAGTCTACATTTATTTAGAAATTGCATTTCTGGGTAATCGTATTGACATTATGGATATGCATAGTGGTTGAGTGCTTGTACTTCTCATTAGAGACTATCTTAAGAGTTCTTCAGCAGTTTTGTGGTCTCTAATGCTTCTGCTTCCTAGCAACCAGAGGAATTTTCTCGATTATGAGATACAGATGAAGCCATATGCACTTCACAACTGAAGCACTGCTTAATAGCGCAGAACATGATGGAGATGCAGAGGTTTGATTAAACACTGCTCTTGTAGGAAGTGCAGGAACATCATGACAGACAATTCCAGGAAATGAGTTACTCCACCATCAAAGTGAATGTTGATATGACATGGCTGAGTGGCACTGGTCAAACATTATACATAATAGTGCTCTCATTGTTGTTCATGGTGAAATTTATCTGTAGTACTAAATGTTTTTTCTTTCTTTATTTTAGCAACTAAAAACATTTATCATGTTGTGCAAAATTAGGGTTAAGTAGCATCTCAAACTGAAGTTTATCAACATGTTTTGGTCTTGTAAATCATTTGAAATTTTTAGAACACTTTATTAATATTTTTTACTGCTGAATGGTTGACAACCAGGCAACGCTGTAAGATTTGTTGAAAAAAAACAAAAAAAACATTTGTGTTTATTTGTAGGGCTGCACAATTTGGCCAACATTGTGATTTTATATCAATATGGCAAATTTGGCATATACATATATATATATATATATATATATATATATAAGGATAATAATAATCAATTAGTAGTATGTTAATTACTAAAAACATTTAAAGTACATATAAACAAAAAATATTTCATTATAGAATAAAAAATTTAATAAAAAAATGTATTTTATTTTATTTAATAATTTAATAAAAACATTTAATAAAAGAAATATATTTGTGTGTATAACATATATATATATATATATATTTTTATTTTTATTATTATTTTTATTTTTTTGCTTTTTTTTTTACATTACAACTGTACTTCTGCAATACTACTGTATAAATTACTGGATAGTTTTTCATCAAATTAAATGTGGTGTCAATTAGGTCCATAACATGACCAGTAATGCATTAAGAATGCCAAGAACTTGATTCACACTTCATAAGGACCTAAAGCGGATAAATTCTCACCTCCAGTTTTGATCAGAGGAACACTCTTATTACAGTACCTCCCAGCATGCAATATGGTATATGGCATTTCTCATTTCTCCTGGTGAACTCAAGAAAGCCTTCTGCGGGGGCTTTGAAGATGATTTGCAGAGTTGATATCTGCTTGCTCACCCATTCCTTCATACCTAAGCACCATTAGAGAGAATGTTGTGATAAATACACAGGTAAAGGTGACAGTTTCGCCTCTTCTCAGAGTACCAGAATATATATGTTTAGCTTAGAATAAGAGATGTATTCTTATAGTCTTTCACTGCTTGTTTAGGTTTCCTGTTTTTGGGAAATCAGTGAATTACTTTAGTGCGTGTTACTTTGCCTTTTATATGTATTGTTTTGTTGGGCATTGCATGCTTGTTGGACAGTGAATCTGTTTACATTCCACTGTTTAACAGAATTCCAGAGAACAAGAAGCTCAACCTCACATAGTGCTCACTATGGGGCTGCTTCAGAACTATGGAAAACAGCCTGCTTTTTCACACTTTGCCATTTGAAAACAGTTAAATGATAGTGAGCATGTTTTTCCACTCCAAATTGTTATTCTTGGAGGGAACGCTTAGAAAAACAGGTGATTTAAAGAAGGCGAACAGCTTTAAATCTATAAAAGGATCAGACTTTTAGGCATATTTGTAGTTCTGATCTGATTTGACATTATCATATCAGGAAAATCAGAAATGCATCACACGTTAAAATTATCTGAAAGCTTTGGTAAACAATCAAAAAATGTCTCCATATCTACAAAACCACTGGTCACTGATACCATACATCAATTAAAAATGAATAGACGGGATAGAAAAATAAAAGCCTTTTCATTTGCTTGCAGTATAAGTTTTATTCATTAGAGAAAAGGATCTCAACCTTAGTTGAACACTTCATGCACTTGTAATTTGAGAGTTACTAAATTTACGAAAAATAGGATTGCACTAAAGTCCTATTTTGCTCATAATTCAACAGATGTGTTCTATATTCCAGCCTCTGTTTATGAACTCTCTCTGTCTGACTGATTATTTTCCTCCTTTATTTGTGACATAGCTGGTAGTGAAACAAGCTGATGTAAATCCTGGACTCATTGTAGACGTAGTTCTCTGTAGCTCTGGATTTATGTAACTGTCTCTTGATATTCTGTTCTAATCCAGTATTTCTCTCTTTCTCCTTTCCCAATCCCGCCTCCACAATTGTACCTTCCTTACCTTCCATATTAACCCATTAATCCCTTTTCCCCCTCGTTACGTGTCTCCCATCCTAAACCCCTCCCCCTGTACGTGTAATCGCGCTCACCTTTCACCTTTTTATTTTTTTTGCCATGGAACATTGTGTAATTTGCTTGCAGACCCCATAGACCCTGATGTTTATTTGTACGAACTTTTCCATGCTCCATACACTCCAGTACCAGACCCTTTACCCATGATGCCTCCTGTGGGCGTTCAGGCGTCTGTTCTGAGCCACGACACCATTAAAGTCACCTGGGCGGACAACTCACTGCCCAAGAATCAGAAGATCACAGATGCACGTTACTACACGGTGCGCTGGAAGACCAACATACCCGCAAACACAAAGTTCAAGGTATGATAACAGAACCTAGGCTTCCCACAGTAAAAGTGGTGGAGAGCAGGGTTGGGGTCAATTCAGGAATGAACCAACAATTCCAATTCAAAGAAGGAAATGGAATTGGAATTGGAATGAAACAACAATTAAAGGAAACAGAATTGGAATTGAATTGGAATTACAG
>JAUCNO010001819.1:25159234-25198109 GCA_032353835.1 Enteromius viviparus | reverse complement strand
AATAATACTAATAAATAAAACTAATAATACTGTAATAGTACATCACAATTTACTGTATTTTGATTTAATAAATACAGTCTTAATGAGCATAAAATACTTTCAAAACCCATGTATAATGACATATACTTTACCTGTCCCATTGACCAATGCAGGGTCCACAGGCATTAGCCAGGACAACCCCACCAACATCCCTCAACACTTTAGCCTGCAGGTAAAGAAACACATTCAGTGATTCAATGCAGAACACTGCATCTTAAATAATACAATTTCAGGGCTTTCCAACTCAGACTCACATAGCCATCTCGCTCAATCGTGGCACGAATCTGCTCAGACCCAGGGGTGACTGTGAACTGGGCTTTGCATTTGAGTCCTTTGTCAAGTGCTTGTTTGGCTAAGGAGGCAGCTCTGCCCATGTCCTCATAACTGGAGTTTGTGCAGCTTCCAATCAGACCTGTAATGCCCAGGTAGTGCGTTTATAAAAAGAGGGTAATTTCAATGAATTATGACCGTAAAAAGTCTATAAGTGACCATTAAAATGAAGTATTCGCTAAATCACTGACCAACTTTAACGTCCAGGGGCCAGCCATGCTTCTCAGCAACAGAGCCGATGTCTGAAACAGGGTGAGCCAGGTCAGGAGTAAACGGGCCGTTGATGTGAGGCTTCAGCTGTAAGGGAGTGTATTAATCATTAACACTATATGTATCGCACAACTACTATAAACTCTAATTGAACTGCTCTTACCTCACTGAGATTGATCTCAACTACCTGGTCGTAATGACAACCCGAGTCAGGTACCAGCAGGTCTTGGTTCTCGTTTGCTAAAGCTGCAATTTCTGTGAGGGATAAATGAAACGAGAGGGCAACCTTTTTAGCATAAACTAAAGGTTATCCAATGATGAAAGTCTATCACTGCCTCTTACCTCCACGGCCCGTCTTCTCCAAGTATGTCTTCATACGGTGGTTGTAAGGGAATACAGAAGTGGTAGCTCCAATTTCAGCACCCATATTACAGATGGTGGCCATTCCTAATTAAAAAAAAAATAATTTAAATACATTTTTACAATGATTGACATAACACACCGATGTCTCGATTTCCTGAAAAGTGAACCTCTATACACTGCTCACACACACAATTTTAGCCTTGATTTTCCACATGCTGAAAATTGAGTCCAAAATTGGAGGCAGGGGAGTTGTTCTCGTGAGTGACCATTGCTATGTTTGCATTACGGAAGATACGTGATCTTAAAGAAATGGCAATGCCAAGAGATATTAAACAGATTAAATATCTTAACCAATCAAATTTTATAAATCATGTTGAGAGACACTTTTGACTGAAACTGATATTCCTAACAACAGCATAGCATTAAAAGCACAGCTCAATATACAGTCACGCTAACTATAAACAGTCCAACTGGACTTTACTCATGTGATTTATAAATGACTTATTGCATTGGCATTCAACATGGTTGTTTTTCCTCACTAAAAATTATTATGTACTGTCAGCTAACTGCAATCTGAGAAGTCTAATTCTATCTGGACAATAATGTCGGAAAACTACTCATTCATTATGACTTCTCTGAATACCATAACTAAAGCTAAATGGATCATTGCATGCCCGGGTACCCTGTAATTATGCATTTAGACCTTTCATTATAATGAAGATTTTTAGTTTAAAGACACAGTTGGGGGTTCTGTACTGCTAGCATTGACCAAAATAAAGTGGGAAAGGTCAATTCCAAAATAGCTCAAAACAGGCGTTTTAGCAGCAGCTACAGGTGTGATCCTTAACTAACTTAAGATTAAATCACAATTTGTTTGCATCAGTAGGTTTCACAAAGCTGATATGAATGATAATATATTAAATGATGCGATGATCCTAGAAAAAAAGTCTAAATATTTCTTAAGCAGGTTTTCACCTGTGCAGGAGATAGAGTCCACACCAGGGCCATGGTACTCCACAATGGCACCAGTGCCACCCTTCACAGTCAAAATACCAGCCACTTTAAGGATGACATCCTTTGGTGAGGTCCAGCCAGATAATGTGCCTGTCAATTTCACACCGATGACCTGGAAAAGACGACATAACATCTACATCTAAACACTTCCATTTCCCTAACTGTAGATTAATTTTTTTTTTACACAAACATACTCATAAAAAGGGAGTGGCAACTCACATTCGGACACTTGAGCTCCCAGGGGATTCCTGCCATGACATCAACAGCATCAGCTCCACCAACTCCAATGCAGATGCAGCCCAGGCCACCGCCGTTAGGGGTGTGAGAGTCTGTACCAATCAACATAACTCCAGGGTACGCGTAGTTTTCCAAGATAATCTTTTAAAAAAATTTAATCATTGCTTGCCTGTAACAAACACTAAACTGTGTAATGTGATTTCCTCCCCAGGATAATAGGACTGTCCTTACTGAGTTTTAATTATTTAAATTATTCAAAACAAATATTACATCTGAAGCAAAACCCATACTGGTTAACAAATGATCAAAAGTTTTGTCCACAGTACCTGATGGATGATCCCAGAGCCTGGTTTCCAGAAGCCGACACCATATTTAGCACCAGAACTAGCCAGGAAGTTGTAAACCTCTTGATTCACTTCCTAGTTTACAGCAGAGAAAATAAAGGTATAATGCACCAGTGAATAATAAAATTTATATTTTAAAAGTTCTATTTGTAGAAAGTTGAAGCTTAAGCTAAATTTGAACCAAATGACACATTTCCAGAACAATCACATGCGAATTGTACTCTTTTAACATGACTTTCTAACACTGCTCACCTTAGCCCTCTGTAGATCCTGGGCACCTCCGATCTGGGCCTCGATAAGATGGTCACAGTGGATGGTGGATGGCACTGCCACTTTTGGGAGCCCACTGCTAATGAACTGCAGCATGGCCATCTGTGCTGTTGCATCCTGCATGGCAACGCGATCAGGTCGCAGACGTAAATATGTGCGCCCACGAACGATTTCCTGTCCAGCCGGGTCATCCAGATGGCCATAGACAATCTTTTCTGACAGAGTGAGTGGCCGGTTGAGTCTGGAGGATACAATTTCAAACACTTCTTCACAACAAGACCAAACGCCAAAAATAATAATAAAAACAAATAGACCTCTGCGAAAGGTAAGGAGGGCAGAAGCAAATAATATTGAGCGTAAAATGCTGTAATGCTGTCTGACCTTTTGCGCACAATGTCAATATTTGAGCGAAGCTTGTCGTAGTTGACGTAAGAGTTTGGCTCAAAGCGACTCATGGACACCTTGGCCTTTGCGTTGAGAGCTGCTGCCACATGAAAGCGCCGGGCACCCTGACCCAGAGCGAGCTGAAATAAACAAACAGGAAATCATTAAATAAATAACTGGAACACAAGCTGACAAATCAAACAGTAAACAACTATTTTAAGCAGGGTTCCAATACCTTTAACCCAATTTCCACTACTTTTCCTTTTTTTAATAGACATTGCTCTCTCAGTGAGAAAATGACATTGCCGTAATGCTTTAATATAATAATATGTATTTTCTAGAAAGCAGTTTATGACTGCTGACCTCATTCCTGTAATGGCTTATAATAAATCCAAGACAGATATATTTAATTTAAAAAATATTCTTAACTGTTCGAACCGCCTACATACGTTTTGTAAATGTATATATAAAATGACATCAACGTGTATTATAAGTGAAAGTTACATTACAAGGTGAAGCCACAGCAGCTGTGACTTTACATTATTTATTGCACTGTGTAATCCACAATTGTTTAATATGATCATACCTTATGTGTAAAGCTACGATAATTCTGAAATGTATATAATAAATGTAATATAGCTAAAATATTAACATTTGTTTTTATACTGCGCTGTCATGTAAGCAGCGCTGTTGTTAATTTACATCGCCAGCGCCGTTATCCTCTGCGCTGTTTTAACCTTGTGTTCACCTTGCGACCAAATTCAAATAGCCAGACACGACAAATAACCAATAACTGGATTGGTAAAACTGCTCTGGGTATTTCTAATTTCTTGCTTTGGCTGTCCTTTATTAAACAGCTGGAAATAAAGATTGTACGCCACCCGCGAGGCGCAGCGGTCTGCTATAACATCCTTGGCCACCAATGACCCGAGAACACTTCGTGTGCAGATTCAGCACGAAAACAATCCGTTCACTCAATCTGTGCACCTCAGTCTGTCAAGCACAGCTATCAAAAGTATTAATTAACAAATTATCAGATGCAAATCATGCGTGTTTGCGATATAAAACGTAAGTTTTTATGTACCTGAAGCCGGGCGACGGTTAAGCAGTAGGTTGCCATTTTGTTCACTGACAAAGATGTGACGCTAGATGATGACGTGCGGGTATAAAGAACTCATTGTCTTGGAAGGATGTTGAAATATTTGAATACATTTTTGTCTAGTTTTTAAAAGACAACCCAGTTAAAATGTTTACTATTTCACATCAGGATTTTTTAACACAAAAAATATCGACAGATGGAGAGAATAAAATTAGTGGTCAGCTCTAGTAATATATTGTTCAACATATATTGTTCATCTCTTACTTTTAGGACCTTGGCTAAAATTACACGAACATTTCTAAATTTCTATGTGCCAACTTAATACAACTTAATTTATTTAATATAACAATAAAAGCAATACAACAGCGGGTAACATTGTCTTTATACAGTATGCATTTATTTACAACTTGTAAAAATATAATGTTAAACAGATTTTTTTTAATAGCCTTACTCTACACTAAGGGTCAATTTGTTAACATTAGGTAGCCTAACTACGTAAGTTAACATGAACTAACAAGGAAAAATACTTCTAAAGCACTGATTAATCTTAATGAGCACAGTTGGTCTAATATATGGCTGCCTTCTTCCGTTTTTTTATTGTCCATCTTATAAATTAAAAGCAAGGCATTTTTGTCTCTTATGTTCGTGTCGTACTGCGTCCAGTGGGCGGTAGTAAAATGCTGCCCAGTCTTCAATCCAAAACACCAGAAGAAGAAAGTTCGAGGTCATTGCTCAAAAATGTGTAATAGATGATTAACAAAATATAAAATGCACATATATGTAACAATAAAAACAAAAAAATAAAAAATAAACTGGAAAAGGAAAGCTATAGTTTATATTTTTGCAAATGCCATTTTTATTTTGTCATTGGATATAAAACTTTAAAATAAACAAAGAACACTTACGTTACAAACGTCTTCTTTACGACATGCATAACTTTTTTATGACTGGAGTGTTTGTATGGAATTTGACCAGTGTCTCGCTAACTGGCTGCATTGGTTCTTCCATAATGGCAAAACATCATCCAGATTTGATTTTTTGCAGGAAACAGGCTGGAGTTGGTAAGATTTTCTACTCAAATCTACTGCTGGTTCAGTTTGATTAAGTGTAAATTGTGTTGAATCTTTATCTTCCCTATTTTGTATTTTTTTGCAGCCATTGGAAGACAGTGTGAAAAATGTAAGTAAACTAATTAGTTATTTTTCTCACTCAAATTTGAAAATATTATTTTTTATTTCTTTCTTCTTTTTTTTATTTTTATTTTTTTTTACTTTTTTACTTTACTTAAAATTAATAAATCACTTTTTATGTGCATAATTAACAAAACAATTCTTTTTATTATTCCAAAGTGACTTACAAAAGTTAAACAGTGCAAGCAAGTGCCTTGTCAGTGGCTTTGCTTCGAGGACTTGTCTTGTACCACCTATGTCCTTAAGACGAAACATACAATGTTTAAACTAAAACTTCAGATGGAAAGCTCAAACTGGTGGCAGTTAACTTAGAATCTGTCTTTTTGTTTCTTATTTTTTTAAGGTGATGGCAGGTGTGTTATCTGTGACTCTTACGTCAGGCCTTGTACACTAGTTCGTATTTGTGATGAATGTAACTATGGATCTTACCAAGGGCGCTGTGTGACCTGTGGAGGTCCTGGAGTATCTGATGCCTACTACTGCAAAGAGTGCACCATCCAGGAGAAAGACGTGAGTAGATGATATGTTCTGTTCTTCATTTGATTATACTGTTTAACAGACTGATGCTAAGTCTATTAACCAGTATAAGGATTTTTTTTTTAAATCATTAGATTATTTAATTTCACATTAATTATGTGTTTTACATGTAGTCCTGTGGTTTTTATCAAGTTTCTGAAGAACTGTTTGTTTCATTGTTACACAGAGGGATGGCTGCCCCAAGATCGTGAACCTCGGCAGCTCGAAGACTGACCTTTTCTATGAGAGAAAAAAATATGGCTTTAAGAAGAGATGAAGAAACTGAGGGATTTAGTTTTTTGCTAAATTTCTACCTTGTTATCAGGCTTAAAAGGTGACAATAAAAGGTGTACACTGGTCTTCTTTTCTTGCTTTTAGGACCTTAAAAAGTATAAACATTGCCAATATTTTCAACCCGTGATCAACTTGTGCCAACCTGCTTGATTATTGGATATATTTATAGAATTATTTATTATAATCATAAAAGCTGCACAATAGTAGACAGCAGTAGGTTTCACATCTTAATATAATATACAAACAACAATTTCATACAATATACAAACATTTATTAAAAAAGTAAAAAATATATAACCCCCCAAAATTATAATATATTAAATAACACTTTAAGGTTCCATCTGTTAACATTAGAGTAATAATGAAAGTACTTCTAAAGCATTTATTGATATTAGTTGCTAATACTGATATTTTTAAAATTATATAAAATTTGTTATATTAAAATTACTTAATAGACAATGAACTGTGGCAAATTCATTGCCATCTTAATGTTAATGATTACTGTAAAATATAACCATAATGTAAACACCAGTATTTCGTAATGTCTAATATACACTTGCCTTTAATTTTTTTTTCGTCTACACTAGAAAAAAAAGCATGACGTTTTGTTACTTATATGTTTTGGGGAGTCCAGTAGGTGGCAGTGAAACGCTGCGGAGCCTTCCATTCAAAACTTCAGAAGAAGGAAGGTCGGAGTTCATCGCCGCATCGCCGCCAGTGTGTGGCTAGCAGTCTGCGTTTACTCTTTTATAATGGCCAAACATCACCCAGATTTGATTTTTTGCAGGAAACAGGCTGGAGTTGGTAAGTTTTCTGTTTATAAGATATATATGTGGAATTAAACACCACAGTGTGGTGGTTATTTTATATATTTGTTTAACGAAAACATTTCAGCTAACAATGCAGTGAGAATGTTAGCTAGCGCTAAAACCAGATGAATGAATGATCAAATATAACAAAAAACCGGAGGATACGAATTAATTGGTTTAGGTAACAGGTTAACCATATATTTATTTTTTTTAAATGAGGTATTGTTGTAGAAATGCGCTTTTTGGTTTGTTTACAGCGCCTCAGTAGTTGGAGGACAGTATTGTCACTTAAAAAAAAAAGCATTTTTAATCATGTTTTTTTTTTTCCAGTTTAAACAAGTGTGAGTCACGTCGAATCTAATTTTTTCCCCTTTCTTTGCAGCCATTGGAAGACTATGTGAAAAATGTAAGTTTTACACTTGATTTGAAGATTGCTCTTATTAATTAAGAAATCTCTTATTACTAAGAAATCTCATGTTTTCAGTGATGTATAAGTGCTGTCCAACAGTAACAAAATACTCCATTCATATTTTCCCATATAGAAACCGCAACATAAAAACATTTGTTTTAAGGCTGTTATGTGAAACAATAATGCCTGTGTGATAAAAATGGTTCTTATTTATTGTTGCTCTCTTTAACTCAACAAAAGGCTGTTTCTTTCTTTTTAAGGCGATGGCAAATGCGTCATCTGTGACTCTTACGTCAGGCCTTGTACACTAGTTCGTATTTGTGATGAATGCAACTATGGATCTTACCAAGGGCGCTGTGTCATTTGTGGAGGTCCTGGAGTATCTGATGCCTACTACTGCAAAGAGTGCACCATCCAGGAGAAAGACGTGAGTCGATATGGTCTGCGCTTCTAAATACTGTTTGACAGACTGATCCCAAGTCTTCATTACCCAGTATCAGTGATGTTACTATATTTTATTTTTTAAGTACTTTGGTTGGAATTTAATCTCAAGTTGAGTTGTTCATTGTTACACAGAGGGATGGCTGCCCAAAGATCGTGAACCTCGGCAGCTCGAAGACTGACCTTTTCTATGAGAGAAAAAAATATGGCTTCAAGAAGAGGTGAAGAAACAGAGGGATTGTCTTTGTCACAGTCGTTTTTCCTTTTTGTTTCCAGAAATGTTACAATAAATCTTTTTTTTTAAGTGGTGATGTTTGTTATTTACTTTGATTTCATACTTACTATCTGCAGTCTTCTAATATTTACCTTGCTTATAACAATACTTTTATTTTTAATTATTAGATGGCTGTGAGGATGAATTTGGTGTCTAACTTTCATACTTCAATATTGAGACGCTGGTGTATTACAGGTTTATTAGTAATTGAAAATCCAGCATTAAAAGAATAATTCACCCTGTGAAACCTGTGTGAATTTCTTGCCGAACACAAAGGTATTTTGAAAAAGGTTTGTATCTAGTTTTGGGTCCGTAGTACTTTTTCCCAACTGACCAACACAGCCCAGTTACAAACCTTTTTCAAAATATCTTCCTTTGTGTTCAGCAGAAAAAAGTTATTCATACAGATTTGGAACTACTTTTTTTGGTGTTTTGGCTACACAAACTGTATCTGATATTTAATTTGACGTAACTTTTTGTGGCTTCTCTCAGGGGAACAATGTCACAGGAAGGAAAGACATTCCAATATGTTTTACTAGAATAATCACAATCTTATTGCTTTCCTTTAATCTCATTACTGTATCAGCAAAAATCCAATATTGATCTGTCTCAAAATGCAACATGTGCACATTTTTAGTATTGCATTGTTCCTGATTGTGTCCTGCCCTGTTTAAATAAAGGAATCTGTGATGTGAGATGATATAAGTTTGCTAGGCGTGAGCTGGTCAGAACCTTTAGGGAGTTGTAATTCAATGTTAGGTAATCTTGATTGAAATATGATCACTTGTGAAGAAAACCACCACGAATGGCAGCATTCTTTCTCAGACAGGATTCTCAGTATATGCATATCGCACTGCTGTCTTTAGCCCTTCCCACTTTGTGTTATGCAACTTTTTTTTTTGCATCTGTTACACAACGCTCCACTCATCTGAAATTTTAGATTCAGTTAGTCATTTTCTGAGTGCATCAAAGCATTTCTGATCTAATAAATATACGTTATAAATGACATGCAGACAAGATACAATATCAGTTCTTTAATATGTACAACACAAGACACAGAGACAACATTTACAAGTCAAAAAAACATAAAACTTACAAAGAGAATTCACTCCTCCCCCAAAAAACAATTAGAAAAACATTCAAATCTGATGAAACAAAGATTCATTACTGCAAGATAGTTGGCATCTCATATGCGTTTTCTTTTAGTTCAACAGAAGAAGCGCTTATCGTCTTGAACAGCCGTCAAACTTGCATTTTATTGTCTTGTCCCTCATCTCACATTTCACACTCATCAGAAAGGAAGCTCCGTAGGCGCGCTTACAGAAAGTGCCAACAGACCACAAATATGCAGTAAGTTTAAGTTTATAAGTTTAATAACAATAAGTTTAAACACCTGATTTACGTGAAGTCGTTCTGCACTAGCTAAAGAAAACATGTTTTTCAGAGTTCGATCAAAGTTGGCTTTGGTCAAGATTGCATTACATATCAGATTGCCTTTCAACAAAACACCTGAAAAACGACTAAAGTTTTCATGTGTGAATTTTGCTAAATGAAACCTTGTAATAAACATCAACGCAATTCCACTTCACACAATGAACAGAGTACAAAATATTGACTGTTTGTGAAACGTGATGCGTTTCAAAATGCACAAAATATGTGCCTGAAATGCAGGAGATTAAAATGCAGCAAGAAAGTGGCAAGCAGGGGGCTGAAGCCCTCGAGAGGTTCGAGTTTCTGATATGTAACAAGCGCACTTTCTAAACAGGCGCTCTGTTGAAGACACTTACGGATTTATATCGACTCTGAGCTATGAATAGTGTGGTTCACACTGCAAAGTATTTCGTAAAATATTTGAAGTCATCTGAAAAAATAGATATCATATGGTACATATGAAAAAAATCCTATATCAGCTCTTCATTTGTTTTTTCTAAGTCCTAAGCAGATATAAGATCCGTCACATGTACAGTGTTATTTCTGTACATAAACTAACCTCCATGAGTGCCACAAAGGGCAAACTACCATGCTGAAGTAAACAAGATATGATTTGTTTTTAAAGATCTACTTAGTTATTATCAGAGACACTATGTAAATAAGTTTTGCAGATATACAGAGCACATATTTTCAGTACATCATCTGCTGAATTCTAGCACTTTTTGACAGAAAGACAACATTTACATCTCTTGTAGCACAGAAAGATGAAAAATTTACAATTCCTGCTTTTAAAGGTTGTTTTCTTCCAGTTTTTTTAGTCATCTGTAATGACTTTTTGTTTTTATGTGACACATTCTCTTAGTATTTTACCAATGGCATTTTATATCCACCTTGCTGACGAATTGCACCACTTAGTGGTACATCGTACCAAGTTTGTCAAATTCTTAGCAATAATGCAATTTCTCAGAGAAGTCTAAGATAAACATACTGAAGATATACAAGTATAATAAAGTCAATGCCAGTTATTCTTTATGAATAAAGACCAGTGACTTCCAATATACACCATTTCCTAAAACTAGATATTATACAACTTGTCATGAGACAAAAACAAGTGAGGGAAGACCTCTTTTACCCTAGAGGAATACAAAAAAGCACTTAAAATGGATATACATGGGTGTGCTTTTGCACTGAAGTAAGATTCAAATGAAGGGGATGTGTTGTTAAGAGTGGCTGACCAGATTTTTCAAGAATATCACTTATCTCCCGTTTCTCCTCTTCATTCCACACCATTATTCATTTATTGCCTTTTAAAAATGCAAATAAATCAATAAAAGTTTAAAGGTCTTCAGCCGGTGCACTTAGGGGAAAAAAAAGAGAAAAGGTTGTTAACCACCACATTAGTAACAGTTCTACTTCCCCTATAAGAGCTGTGTGAGGCTGTTGTTTTTATGTTTATATGGAAACTTTCTGTGTGCACGTTTGTCTCTTACAGCGCTCCGTATTTAGCTTCATAGCGTGCCACAATGTTCTTGCAGCGCCCAAAGTCCTTGCGTAACTCTGCCACTTCCTGCCTCAGAGCAGAGTTCTCTCGCTCCAGAAAGGCTGCTCGTACTGTGATCTGGTTCTCTTTTAGACGCCTGGCTTCTCGTGAACGCTTGGCTGCAATATTATTCTTCTTCCTCCGGTGCCAGTACTTGTCGTCCTGTAATAATAGGTGCACATAAAATTTGGGAGAATTTTTTTTTTTTCTCACTGTTTTTTACATAACATACATTCTGACATCGTTGTCACATTGCCATCTCACTGACGGTATAATTAAATTCTGGCCTCAGGCACAAACACTTTCTTGATCAGAGTCAAGTATAATGTTACACCATATAAGGGTAATATTTCAGCAAAAATATTTTAACTTAGTGGTATTTTATGAGACACTAATTCATTTTTATTAATGCTGTCTAACAATTAAACCACACCCAAAATAGAAGTTATCGTTTACACATACATCTCAAATACAAGCACGTGCATGTATGTAGTTAAGAAAAATATGTTATGTTTATATATTAACCATATTTATATATAATATAAATGTATATGCAAATAGATTGAGTATTTGTATATACACATAATAAATATGCACAGTACACATTAATTATATAGAAAAAAACTATTTTTAATTAATATTTTCAATTGGTTTTTATTTTTAGATTTTCAGTTTACTTTTTCTAGTTAAAGTTTTAGTCTTTTCCTATTTTGTCATTCTTATCAGTTCTTTTTAAAATATACGTCTATAGAATTTTCATCCATTTTTATTTCAGTTTTAGTTTACTTAAGTTCAAGTTAATTAAGTAAATATAATGCCTTAAAACAGTGGATAAACAGCTGAAATTAAATAACTATTTCAGTAAAAGTTTGTTTTAGTTCCAGCTGAATATAATAACCTGGCGTGACTAAGTTTACCTTCTGTTCGTCAGGCACAAATACTTTCTTTGCTTTCTTGATCATAGGCTGAGGCTTCAGCTCCTCCTCTGAGAAGCGATGTTTGCGAGGGTTGAACAGTTCACCTCCAGGTATGCTTGACAGCACGAGGTCTGTGGGGTCTGGTTCATATTGAATCTCCACCTCGATATCATCTGGATCGATGGGATCTGGCGTCACACGCTCCTCATCTGTGGTAAAACCATTTCATTACATTCATACATTTTATTTAAATATGCTTAAATACCACCTGGGGCCTGTTCCATAAACCAAAATTAGAGTATAAGCCAGGCTTATTGCAGTTAGTCTGACTTATTGCCAGTTAATTTGTATTAAAATAAGTCAGACTATCTGCCATAAGCCTAGCTTATTTGGTAAACTTGTTTTATGGAACAGGCCCCTGATCAGTCAGATATTTAAGATAAACAGCCTAACCATGTTGTGGAAACCGTGAAAGTACACCATGTTCTGTTTTCTCTACTGACCTGATTTTATGTCTGTTAAGCTAGAACTGGATGCCGTGATTGTGACCACTTCCTCCTCGCACTGATCCAGTTCCAAGACTGGCATAAGAGAGACTGCTGGGGCCGTCTTGCCATCTGTTGTAGATGGTGTTTCAGTTGACAGCTGTAAGGTTTCCTTTGCAAGGCTATTTTCCTGAACCTCATCCCCAGTAGCAGGAATGCCATTCTCCATGAGAAACTCCTCCAGATCCATGTATTCCAGGTGGAAGGTCTCGCCATCATAGGGAATGGTCTTGTCCCAGATGGCAGGCGTTAAGGCAGCCGACGGCCCCATTTCACTGACCCCTCCAGTGTCCACATCCTCAAAGAGTTTATCTTTATCATTTTCTGCAATAAAAAGGACACACACAGGAATCATAAATCGAGGTGTAATTTTCATCAGACAGACTGGAAGTCGAACACAGAAGGATCCAATCAAAAAAGGCATCTAGTAGGGTCAACAAAAACATTTACCCGAGAACATGAAGTTAGCAATGCATGATGCTTGTACATTTTATCAGTAATAAAAGTGTAATACGGTTAAAAAGTTATCACTTGCGCAATGGAAAGAAACAAACGAACTGTATCCATTTCATTTCGTGACTTAAATAATCTTGCAAAACATTTAGTTCAAATAACCGGATAAAACGTATTATTAAACGTGTACGTTGTTTCATATTTCCCAGTTTGGTATGTGACAAGCAAGATTCAGTATATAAAAACAGACATTTATAGCCACTATATAATGTGCATGTATATTAAACAGAGCTAAAATAACGAATTGTTACTGTGAATCCCTAAACTACAGAACGATTCATTCACGAAGAGGACTTAGCTAAACGTTAGCTCGATCCAGTTTTTCGAGAATGTAAGTCCCGCGACCCATGCCATAAATAACACAGAAAGCACGATATGCATCAACTCAACGAGAAAAGTGCCCTGGTCTGTTTTTATATTAACATACACAATGCATTCGACAATAAATCGGCGATAGAGCGAGCAGAGACCACGAACTAATGTTACTGCGCAGCCACACGCGCCGACTGGTGCAGAGGCACTTACCGTCGTCGCCTTCGAGAAGATTCGGTGGCGGAATCTCCATGATTTTCTTTAAAACTACCGGAAAGGCAGGAGAAGGAATATCAGAGCCTGCGTCAATCCTGACGGAAACGGAGTCCACGTCCATTTTGACCGACGCTGTCGTGCCGCGCTTAAGAATAGCTTAACTTTAAGGTAACTTTAAATTATTATGTTAGTTTAATCAGGCAAAATATATTAATGTCTTTAATGACTTACGTTTAAAAAATCAAATCTGATATTAGCTTGCCGGTTCAGACCTTTCTATTCAGCCACTACCGCTGTGTCTCCAGTTGACTTAAAAAAAAAAATAGTCTTAGTATGCAAATAAACCACACCCCCTCTGCTGTTTTTGGGATGTGGATTGGCTGGTGGCGTATCCATCTTATTAATTAATAATTAGGTGCGACGACACAGAGGTGTGTCAATTCGTAAAGTGAATGGTTGTTGACAATAAAAAGCTATTCTTCATTGGTCGGTTAGGCTACATATTTTTACTAATGTGTAAAAAAAAACGTATCACGAGACCCATATAGATACACTGAAACAGTTGCGTTTAAATGTGGGCATTAAAACTATAAACATATTTTACAAATTTATTCCAAATAAACTCGCTTTCTTACGATTGACCACTTTTTTTCTTAAGCTTTTAATTCGATCAGTCATTTATTGACACACTGGTGGCAGTGATTAAAACAATAATATGCCTAGTCATCGCACCTAATTAGCTCACGTCTCGCGGGAGAACTGTCTGTTTACCCATATTCTATCCAGTCTACGGCGGGTTTTGCACATGGCCTCGCACGTGCAGTCATCACACGCACAGTGTGCATACGAACCAATCACGAAGCCGCAAATGTATAGGAAAAGTATTGCGTGTTTTTCGTGCAAAATGAGACGACAAACATCTTGCCCTTAAAAAAAAACATCTTGCCCTTGGGTTTACGACAGGTGATAAGCAATTTTGCTTATATTTCATGTTTTATTCTTTCTGTTATACATTGCACACGATGCAAATAAACAATAAGCGATTGCAGGGTGTATCCCGCATTTTTTGTGTATTATTTGCATTCAATTTGTTGTATAGTTTTTACATCAAAAGAGGATCTATGTCAACACATTTAAAACATTTGCCCGTCTGTTGTACTTAATACAAACGACAGAATCAAAATCATTCGCATGCTGGCAATACTCAGTGAATAAGATAATTATATTGGATACTTTTATTAAATAAATGCATAAATTAGAACAGTCACCACGTATGTCCTATTTCCCTCCCCCTATAATATTAAAAGTTTAATTGTGAATAGAGTCCATTTTGCCTGTCTGTAATGTTTCCAAAACCTAGCGTTAGAAAATAATTTCTCAATACACACAATTAACTGCTCACACTTATGAAAAAAAATTACTTTCATCTAAATCAATGCATTTTTTATTGGTGCTGTACAACTGGAAATTTTGCCAATTTACGTCTTATTTTGAACTTATATACTACTACGTATGTACCTACTTAATGAATGACGTAGTATCTAATGTCACAAATGCAACCCTGCAGCATTGATAGCTCTGTCGGTTGCATACTCCACGGAGGGAATTCGGGCGGATTTGATGTTCAAATTACTCTTTAATGAACCATTAGTGAAAATTCTTACCGTTGTCATCAATCGAAGGGACAGAGAAAGGATACTCGAGCAAGGATTTGAATATTTCCGGAATTTCTGAAGACATCTCAAAATGGTTTCAGTTTCTCAACACCTAGGAAAAAAGCTGAATGCAGGAGACGCGTCCTTACTTACTCAAAACTGTATCTCTCATAGAGAGTTATTTGACGCACCTCCACTAAGAATTCTCAAACTTTTTTTGCGGTCACAAGGTCTGTCGTTTTGCAGTTACTTAAGTTATTTCCACAGGGATTAAGATTTTGACCAATGAACGTCGTTTCAGCGTGCTTGCTGTTTAACATATTAAATGAGGCGCGGTCGTGTATTGGCCATTCCACTTGTATGTGTCCACTCAGTGAGCCAATAAGAATTAAGACAAGTTATCTAAGCCTAAAACATCTGCGTGTCGGGAGTTATGAAAGTGAGGGCGAACATTCAGCTCAGTTGCCTTATCAGTGACATTCACTTCCAGACCTCCATGTCGTATTTGGTAAAATGTAATAATTTTCCATCTCGGTAGTAGCGCAGTAAGATAATTTAATTCAGAAATTAAGATTGCAGAATAAAACATTAATCGAGATTTTCAGGTATTAAGGGATTAATAATAAATGAAGCATCAGCATGTTTACAAGCATAATGCATCTGCTATCTTTGTATTCTTTGACCTACAACTTGCCACAGGTGCAAAGGCAATGTGGCTATCCATGCATTATTGACCCACTGTGTAATCACGAATAGAGCCTAATCTAACAGATTGTTTAGTATGCTGCGTTTTGCATATTTTGAGTAGTCTACATGCTAGTCAGGTTTTGGGAAAGGTCACATTTGACTGGATAAAAATAGATGTAGTGCAGAAAATGTGTATAAGGTACACACTAAATTTTAAATGCATTCCTAAAAGACAAACTCCCCCGGTTTCACAGGGCTTAAGCTAGTCCCAGACTAAATTGCATGTTTGAGCTGTCTCAGATGAAAATATCTTGTTCTGACATATCTTAAAACATGTCAGTGTCATTGTTCTGTGTTAAGATGCACACCTGTAATATTTTCTTACAGTATATGGCATTTTTATAAAAGTTGCTTAAATATCTTAATTAAACTAATGCCTAGTCCTGGCTTAAGCTAAGCCCCATTTGTGAAACCAGGCCTTAAACTTTTGCATCACAAGTCAACACAGCCTATAACTGACTGGAATATTTTAGTCTAACTGCATTAACGGTTGCTATTGTGCTATATAGGTTTTCAGATGTTAAAATGTAATTTTCTTTCAGACAACGCTTTCTAAAGCTTTGTCATTATGAAACATTCAGATTCAGTAAATGTTCTAAAATCTAATTTTCATTTTTATTGCATTACAACTAACCTGTCAATCGTTTGATTCCATTTGACTCATACAATAGTTGGGTTATAAGTTTATCAGTATATGGACATTGTTCTTCCCCCATCGTAACTTGAACACCATGACCAAAATAAATCTAAAAATGTATTCTGCAAACAATTGCCAAAACCAATGTCCTCCTTTTGCATTCTAACATTTCATAAAAATCAGCAATCTGCAGTATAAATTATGCATGTGCATAGGTAATTAATACACAGATTGAACGTTATTTTTGTTTATTTTATTCGGCCACAAATACCCTCTAAAAAAGACAGACACACACTCACTCAGTGGTAAAGAGACATTTTCTTTTATTTTACATAAAAAAGGGTGCAAACTTGAGTTTCCCTTTAAGAGTGGAGGGAATAAAAATTTAATTTGAAAGGTTACGTATGGAATTTTATATGACTCCTCAGGAAAATATGCATTTTAAATAAGATTAAGATTAAGGCCTTAATCTTTCTGCAACTTAAAAACAAAATTTAGAGAGAGAGAGAGGAGGAGGAGGAGAAAACAAAACGGGTCCATCACAATTGAAGCCCTTGACAAAGTAAAATCATTGAAATACATTTAAGCAACATTCATATTTCAACACAATAAATTCATAATACAATGAAATTTAAAGTATCTTTGTAAGTATGACCAGAACAAGAGAGTGACTCTTGCAGTACTGTACAATTCAGTTTTTAATATGTTTGAAGTACAGAAACATCCTTACTGAAAGAAACACTACAAAAAAAAAAAAAAAGGTGAAAAAGAATTCAAATATTGCAGTGCTTTCCTACCAGACTCCTGTAATATAATCATTCCGAGGTCATTAAAAATGAGCAATTAACCAGATTGGACCGCTCATTTAAAGAAAAAACAAAACAAAAAAGCTCAAGTTCCCACATAAACTAAAACCTTGAGACAGGAATGATTACATTTTTCAGAGAGAAAAAAAGCCATGACTGTAGCAGACACAATGGAAGGGCAATACAGTATACAGCGGCAAAATAGTACGCAGTGGACATTTACCTGCTGAACTCAGCGTACAGAGGGGTCAGACTTGCAGTAGCATGTTTAAGGCATTACGCAGCCACAGAATAACAGTGTATCAACTTCATGCCCACAATGTTCTTCAGTGCCCCATTAACAAGTAGTTTCCATTGCTTTCGGGAATCAAAAGCCATGCACATAAAATCTGCATTAATGTCACTAACTTCCACTTTAGGAGATATAACTCTATTTACCTCTCTGTATGTAAATCCGCAGCACAGTAAAGTGACCAGAACCGTGATACAAAAGCGAAGGCAATTCAAAGGAAATGGAAATGGTACACAAACACCCCTCCAAAGGACCCAGAATGCTTCCTGAACGACTTGACGTTTGGAGAATCAGTCACTTTTGTGGAATTGTTGTACGTTTAAACCTCATATGGACTTCGAAGGCCATAACACCATCTTTATTAAAACAAAACCTACAAAACAATGTACAAAAACATATGGTACAATCTTTAAAAAAAAAAAGAACGAATGAAAATTAACGATGAAAAATGGTTTGAAATAGTCATCACCTTGCAGTTGACGATAGCCAGTACTCATTATGATCGCATTATCCAAAGTTCCAGTAATAACGTCTGTTCTAGCCAACCCTCAAACTACTTCAAATAGCATATTAAGAGTGTGATTTCAGTGTAGTGTTTTACATGGACGAGTCATATTTATCCTGCAGATGGCGCCTTAATCACCATCCGCTCAAAGTACATCTGCGTCTATGACTATCTTCCTCATCCATTAATCCGAAGCTAAACGATTTCACATTCCACTAATATCCAAAAAGCAATTCCAAACGGCTCCGTAACAAGCCAAGGCCTCCCACTCTGACTTCGGAAGAGCGTCATCAAGAATTAAGGGGTTAAATCTGCCAAAATCATACTCCTTAGAGCCAGACGCACCTGGCGATAGCAAGCAGTGCACATCCAGAAATACTAAGCTGTCTTCCAACCCTAGCGAGGCACGTAATACATATCGTCAAGAGAAGAACGTTAAATAAAATGCAGCCTCAACGCATGTGCAAGACATTTTTATTTTTTTTTTCAAGAGTGTTATTCAAGTACTTTTCACAGAATAATTTAGACCCAAAGTGACCTGCATCACAGTGGACAAGCATAAGGAATATCTATTAAATAACCGTCACATCAGAAATACATTTTTTTTACGCATTTGTGAAAACGGTTGGTTGACTCCTCTATAACCGCCAACCTGAAATTTGAACGCAACTTTCGTTCCTATGCGGTGGAAATCGTTCCACAAGGTGAATCCAACAAGGAAAGCTCACCAAGTTACTATTTACATATATAAACGAGTGGAAACAGATGGCTGGATTACTCAACTGTTGAGTTAAGAGGTGGAAACATGCTAATAAAGAATCTATGCCCATTCGCCTTATTGATTTGGTCCAACACGCTCATTTATCCGCTGCTTCTGTAGGAACATTCAAAGCATGCCATCTGTAGGCCCCTCGAGAGGGATTTCCAAAAAACATAACGGGCATGACAGATTCTTCAAACAGCCTCGTTTACCTCCGTCACTTACGGAAAGGTCAGTAGAATACAGCAACGCACAAGCTGAAGTAAACAAGGGCCTAAGAAAACTTTAGTGCAGTCACACACTCCTTTTGGCTTCTCTCTCAACTTTTGTACGGTGATCAAAATAAAATAGTTATATAATTTATCTTACATTAATTCACATTTACTATACATTAGAAAGATCACAAAATAAAAACATGGATGTAATGCTGTGAATAAGTGAACGGTGAATCCAAGAAATGAGCAAGGCAACATCACGACTTGAGATTAACGATTCTCTGAAGTAGAAACCAAAAAAAAAAAAACGACGACAACAGAACTACAGTAATTTTTCGTATATAACCCCATTTTATGTAATTCCTGTCTTAAGGATTGCGCTTAGGAAAGGACCGCCTCATCCATGCAAGAGGTCAAGGGCTGCCCGTCTCAAAATACGCTTATGGCCACTATAAATACAGCGTTTGTTTGCGAACAGGCCGTTTCAATGGGTCTTCTGGCGTTTTCTGCCAATAATCCGATTCGCGTTCGATTTCGTTGACTCGAACCCTGTCGAGCGAGGATCGTAAAGGGTATGAGACATGTATCAGGTCAGTATGAAGGCATGGGAGGAGTTTCGTAATGTCCTATTGCAGGTGGTATCTGCGGAGTAATGTTAAGGCATTAAATCGAGATGTTTCGCAGTGGCAGTCACTACCGTCAGTCTGCGTCCTCCCAGGTTCCAACTCACGACTAAACGAATAAAACAAGGGAACGCCTGCCAGCATCTTTCGCTTAACATGAGTTGAGGTGTTTTCCAAGCCACTCTGGCACATGAAACGTCATTCTCATCCTGAAGAGTTAGCAGTTTTCAGGCATAAAAAACAACATCTATTAGGAACTGCTCGTGGGAATAATAAGTGACTATATGGACAGAAAGATACAAAAGCGCAGAAGGAAAGTCTTACTGGCCACCTCAGCCAATAGAAAAGCAGCCAGCTGTACGTCAAAGCGGTACGATATCGTAAGAGGAGAAAGCAGCATGACTGGCTGGTGGGTTGAAGTGGGAGGAGTGCTTTAAAACAAGCAGCTTAAATACTAGTCAGTGGAACGGAGGCTCGCGCGTGACAAGCGCCGCCCATCATTACCACTGGAAACAGCTGCTTATGTCACACTTTCACAAAGTTCACGTGTAAAGGCCAGCTAGCATCATTACGACAGTTATTTGTTTTGCGCTTTGCCCATGTACGTTAAATCACTCTGATAGATACGACGAAGAAATCTGCTAGTCATATTCTAAGGCTTCGACCACTTCCTGGCAGCATGAGAACCAAAAATCAGCCAACAAATACACAAACATTTCAAAAAGGGTTAGGCGTGAAATCAAAAAGCCACCGTCTCGAGTGGAGTGGAAGTGGGCCGGGAGGTGCTCGGGGGGGAGGATAGGAAAAGGTCTGCAGTTCGAGCTCCAGCATGGGCGACTCTGTCTCTTTCACTCCCTCCACGTCACGCAAAGGGCTAGAACTGTGCCAGTCGCGGAGGAAGAGGACGAGAGGGCACATTCAGAGACTTCCTCCCCGGCACATCCACCACCGAGGACGAGGGGAACAATAAAAAGAAAAAGGAAAAAAAAAAAAGAAGCAAAACAGCAAATGAAGTGCGGTGCTGTTCCAGTGCTTTGAGATCCTTAGGTTTGTGTGAAGATCCTAGAGACAGTCCGAGGATGAGGCCCGTCGCTGCCTAAATTAAGATGTGGAAGGGAACAAACGAAACGAAACAAAGACAATCCCCACAGAGACAACGTGTGCATGCCTCTTCGTTTTCATACATCGGTCCCCAACTCGTTTGGAGGGCTCGCTGTTGTCGTCTTGTAAAATTTCTTTATTTGAACGCTCTAAAAACAACCAAAGGAACGGACTGTGCGGAGAGGCTGGAGGTTCATTTGTGCCGTTGAGTATTCTTCTTCCTCTTCCTCTTGAAGAAACAGCAGCACCTGAGGACAAACACACAGGTTATGGTTAGTGATGGCAGGTGACCGGCTTGTTTTTTTTAACCTAATAATGAAGCATCTGCCCTCTAGCTACTCATGCGCCGTCAGTATGTAGCTGCCTTTGTGAATCTTAATTAAAGCAGGTACGTGGGTGACGCTACATATTGTCAGCGCTGTCGATGATGCATTAGTATATTCGTACCAACCTAAACGCTACATGTAAAAGGACAATAACTGGTCAAAGTTAATAAAAAGGAAACTTAAAGACATTTAATTTTTTCGTTAAAAGCATCAACAACAGAATGTTAAACAGCAACAACACGACAGAATGGGTCAGGGAAAACAAGGCACATGCAGTGGAAGAGAACAGCTCCAGACTGACACATTGAAAAGTGACTTTACTAAACATGTTTCTAATGGATGCTGCTAAACAGCCAGTAAATCCCACGGTGAGTAACAAGCGGTCACTGGCTGTATCGTTTGGGTTCGCTGCGGTGGCTAATGAAAAGTCATACTGAATATACAGTGTCCTGCAAAAACATGCAGATCCTTAACCTAGTCTGTCTTTTCGTGGTAATAAATCACGCCATGAACAATTAATAATGGCCAAACAGCACAACAAACACCTACTGAATTTAATACCAAGGTTAAACAAATAAATAAAGTAAAACTATATATTAAATAAATTTTTTTTTAAATTATTTTGTATTTGAAAAAATATATAACCAATAAATATATAAATATAATTAAGCTATGGTACTAATATTTACTGGTGTAAAATATCCTTAAAATATTAAATTTGCAGGATTAGTAATTCAGCAAAATGAAAGATTTAGTTATTTATCAAACAAACAATAATAATAATGATCACCATGGGACTGTTTAAATTAATGTGTTTTATCTTCTTGAAAAAAAAACTAGAACTAAAACATGATATTACTAAACAACTTAATAACATTTATTTAGATTATGACAACGAATCATGTTAAATAAATTCAATAATGTTGTGGTATAAAATCTGAGATTTAGTTAAGAGTCTGCATACTTCTGTAAGGAACTGCGTATGTTCATTTAACCTCCACATCCTCATTTCAGTCGGTTTCTGTAAACAAGCTAAATCTGGGACATTAAAGACTTCTCAGTGTACCTCTGATCTATTTTTTTTTATTCAACTTTCATTTTCAACTTTAGGGTATTTCAGCCTCTCAAATCAGACTTTGAGCAAACAGACCTCCCTCTTTCTGTCTCAAACTCACTGACCATGAACAGCTACATTAGCCTACAACTGTTAGTAGATCTGTGTGTAAGCGCGGTCTAAATGGCCACAGTCTAGGCTGGTCCACTCCCCTTGGGTTTGATGTGGACTGGAGAGAGGGACTCACCACAGGTTGAGCATTTTCACGCAGCTACAGAAGAGTGTGAAAAGAGAAAAGACAGAGATTATTACACAGAGGTGAGGCGATGAGACAAACCTAATGCCGGCGACAAAAGACCAACAAGAAGACACAAACAGAAAGAAAGAGACAGACTCAGCGGATAGTGTAGATCTAAAACATCTGCTAAATTCACGGTCACCTTTTATACCAGTTATATTACAACAGGTATGTCATGTATCCCTGTTTGTAAAAGTCTAAAACAGATGGCCAACAAAAAAAAAAAAAAAAAAGAATGGGAGAAGAAGGGGTAGAGAAGAAAAGGGTTTGGAGAAGTGCAGTGTCGTCCTCAGCTCACCAGCCCACCGATCTACCAGTGAATATAATACAACATAAACATGCTTCATTTGGTATGGCTTTTTTTTTTGATTATTTTTTTTAATTCACAGTAAAATGATGTTAATTCTTGCGTTCTTTCTTAGAAAATGGAATAAGAATGTTTGTACCTATGCTCATGAAAGATATTTACTGTAGGATGTAACTAATAATAATAATAAAAAAAAGCAATAAACAATAATAAATAAAGAGTATCAAAGAACAAAAGTCGCATTTGCTCTTCTATGTCTATGCAAAGCAGAACAATCCACGACTTGGCATCTAGTTGAAAGACCGTCATGAGCTAAGCATGGGGCATAAAACTAATAGTGTGAAGCCTCGATGATGATTCTCACTTTTGGATGAACATTGCTTTTATTGTAATGTTATGTAAAGTAGAAGCTGCTGCTACTATAGCTCAAGTGGCAATGCTCTAACATTACATGCTGAATCTTTAAATAAGAATAACTATGACAGCAATCGACAGGTTGCTATTCAAGTAACAAGTAAATGCAAAGAAGAAAGAGATCAGAGAGATTAGAAGAAAGACCTCTGGTGAGCATTAATACTGTGTAATAACCATGGCGACCTTGTGTGTTTGTGCAATCCTGTTAATTGATAAAGACAGCCGCTGTCTGTGCCACTTTCAAGCCTGTGCATCAATAAATCAAAGACAGAGGGCTTTTTAAGATATCAAAGAACTACAAGAATAAGTGTTTAAAATGATATCAGACGGGATGTTTTATATGACAAATTCAAATGCACATCAGGTGCTTTAGAAGAATGGGAACTACAGAGCGTGTGTTTTAAAAGTATAAACTAGCAGTCAAAAGTTTGGAATTATAAAGATCTTTTGTGCTTCTGAAATAAGTCTCTTATGCTCACAGAGGCTGCATTTATTTGATCAGAAATACAGCATAAATAAATATTACCATGAAATATTACAAGAACTGAATATTAGGAGCAATGGCTGCTGAAAATGTAGATTTGAAAAAGAAAATTAATAAATAAAGAATATGAGAACAATTATGTGTGGCATTTTTTATTTACAGCCTTTGAGATAGACACCTTTAAAAAAAAAAAAAAACTTCTAAATTATTCAGAACTTCTGAAAGGATTCAAATTTCATTAAAAAACTAAAATATATTTTTTAAATGTGCAAATAAGAAATGGATAATTGTATCCAATATACTGTTCCATTAAACACACAGAGCACTACAGGGGAGCAGATGGGAATGGACCAGAGAGGCCAGGGGTGAAATCATGTAAAGAACCAGAGTGTTAAAGGACAGCTTGTGTCAGTTAGACAACAGAAACCTGTGGGAAGCCATGTGCACATACTTGGCCTCATCCACCACCTCCACTTCTGCCTGTGCTGTGATTGGTGCATTCGAGTGGGCCGCCAGCGGGTCGTCTGCATTCAGTTCACCATTAGTTGAGCTCACCACCTGTGGCAGAAAAGAATGAATTTAAATAAAACCTCATTTTTGGGTAGCCTCAGTTGCAACAATGTTATTTTAATTAGATAGTTCTGTTAGTTGCTCTACAGAATCTCTTTAAAAGAGCTTTAAAAGGTTTATCTGTGCAAGTGACTACTTAGGAAAATCCTACTCAAGCTTAACTATTACCCACTGAAAATAATAGATACATTTTCACAGAACACATCTTAAATCTATAGGGCCACTTATTGTATTGCTTTGTGTTTTCTCATTGTATGTAAAGGGTTAGTTCACCCCAAAATGAAAATTCGGTCATGTGTTTCTGTCTATGGAGGGTCAGATAGCTCTCTGATTTCATCAAAAATATCTTAATTTGTTTTCTGAAGATAGACGAAGGTCTTACCATTCAAAACCTAGGAATGCTAAGGGGTTAAAATATCTTACATAGACACAATCAAATATTAATTACAATTAAAGTAATATACAGAAATAAACTATTGATCATAAACTAACACTTTCAAACAGCAGCCCCAAAACGTATTTTTATTTCATGTGAAACCATTTGGTTTAATATTTTGTCATCTATCTATATCTTCACACATAATAGAATTTTACTAAATAAAGAAGTCATCTAAATAAGCTCTAAGTAATTCTTATTCATTTCTGAGGCACCTACTGGGTAAAAGTGAAGCAAGGCAGCGCAAGGTAATGAATCTGCATGTTTGTTGCGTCTCAATCAAATACATGCGATGAATTGCGCTTTGTGTACTGTAGAGCGCGAGAGCTGGTGATACTAGAATCCTAATGTCAACTGTACCAAATTACCACAAATAATCTCAGCCTCTGCGTGACACATGCTGCGCTTCATTCAATTCAGAAAGTTGGAATCTACACCCTCACACTCAGAAAAGTGATAGAATATGAAAATGTCACATTTCCAACCACCTACTTGGAAAATTACAATAGAATGCCACTTGACAACGCTCGATGGAATGAAATGCTAGAAATATGGACTTTTTTAGGTTTACAGGCATCTCAGCACTGGAAGTCGTCATATTTGGATTAACTTGAAGACCAGTGAATGGGACATTACCATAAATATATATCTTTTGCATTCCCATTTGCTCAAAATACCCTATTAAAGAGCACACTATTCATTTTACCAGCCCTCCCATAGAAACACCCTTGCATAAACTAGTTTCTTTGTAATTTAATGCAAAGGTAATATTATACAGAGAATATTGTTATAATTTTATAAATGTACATACGTTTTTCTAAAAATACAAATATGAAAAACTGTTAAACGCATCATCACTTGTCTTGTAAAAAGGGTCTATTAAGGTTGGAACATCAAACACTTTCATTCATACTTTGAATGAAATGCAGCATGTCTATATTTTGTAATAAGAACAAGAATAGCCAAACAGGAGAACCAATAGAGGAAGTGTTCTAGAGCGGGTGGGTTGCGCTGCTGCAGATGGCGGTAGACATGGGCGCACACAGGAGGAGGAGTCGAGCGAGGGGTGAAGCAGTACCTGCACTGAGCCTCCATGCCTGTCCGCTGCCAGGTGCGAGGTCAGGTAGGAGGAGTTTGTCTGGCGGTTGGGCTGCACCTCCCAAGCTCCTCTGCGGTCGGAGATGGCCGTCTGCGTGGATGGAGGAGGTGCGGGAGGTGCCGCAGCAGGGGGGAGGTGTAGTGAGTGAGCGAGAGCAGGCGGAGTGAGGCCAGGTGGCATGCAGCACAATGCAGGAATGGAAATCAACAAGAAACAAAAAGAGCCAGTCAAAGCCAGGAAATGGCATTAGTGACTGTGGACCAGTCGTCCAATCAAACCAAGAAGCAAACACCACAAAATAAACACAAGGAGACATTAAAAACAGAGAAGAACTGAAGAGAAACTTTCTGAAAGCTGTTGATTGCCAAGTAGCAAATCAGGCATTCGACGTTAAGTTCTGGCTGGAACATCTGACAGAATAATTGCATTAAAGGGATAGTTCACCCAAAAACAAATTACAAACAAATGTACTTGCCCTCAAACCACACTAGGTGTAAATGCCTTTCTTCTTTCAGATGAATGTGTTTGGAGTGACATTAAAAATGTCCTAGCTCTTTTAAACATTAGAATGGAAGTGAACAGTTTTAAAAATTTTTTTTAGTTTTAAAAAACCCAAAAAGTGCATCCATCCATTATAAAATGTACATGTCATAACTGCAGAGGGTTAATAAAGGCCTTCTTGATGAGTTTGTGTAAAAAAAATATGCACATTGAAAAATGTTAGACGCCATGGTCTCTAGCTTTTGCTAAACGTCGTACACACGCTCACGAGAAGTGCAGTTCTAATGGATCAAGTAGGACTTTTATATTCTAACTGGAGCTTACATTACATTCTACGTCTTCAGCTAGAACAACACTTGAACTGCAGTTAGCGGAAGCTAGAGATTACATCAAGTTTTTAATTTTCTTACACAAACTCATCGTTTCACTTCAGAAGGCATTTGGTAACACATGGGTGCACTTATCTGGGCTTTAAAAATCTCGACCACTATTCACTGCCATTTAAAGTTTTGAAAAGCCAGGACATTTTTTATTATAACTTCAACAGCATTCATCTGAAAGAAGAAAGTCACATACACCTAGGATAGCGTGAAGGGGGGGAGTAAATCATGGTGTCAATTTTATTTCTGGATGCACTGTGCCTTTAAGAGAACTGAAGCACTGTCTACAGCTACATTTAGCATAGAATTCAAATTGATGCTCGTATTCTGCTATTCATAAGTGGACGAGATTACATTAACAGAGAGCTCAACACATTCTGAGTCATACATACAACATACAAAAAAATCTTAAATCAATTCCTAAAATTGTAGTGTGCAGCTTCAGGACAACCCCCTGGTGAATCACTGGTAGTGTGGCTTTAATTTGGTAGTGTGAAAAATATAGCAAAAAAAAAAAAAACTTTTCACTTAATTGAAAATAATTAAGAGCTTTCTTTTACTACTTGGTCATTTTATTTTATAAACCTATAACACATTATATCAAATTAGCACCGGATCAAATTTGGGTTGGTGTCCGTGAACACATCCAGGATCAGCCAAATTTCCACATATATATTTGCCATTAAATGAGAACAACATGAAATGTGCCTTTTCCCCACTGCACCTTTTTAGACCTGTTGTACCCCATCTCTTACCACCAGGTCTATAGAAAACACGGTTTAAATCGAAAGACTTCTGAGGTGACAATTTGTGCTCCTGTGAACAGGTGTTGATGTGCCCCAATTAATGTTACGATGCCCTCTAAACAGACTCACTAAACTCCAGAATTTCTGCTAAATCGATGATGAGGCAGTTTACAGGGCCCTTGTGTCTTTGAGCCAAGGATTTCTAAATATATCCGCACTCCTCTTCCCTTACAAGAATTATAAGGATATAGATCTACACGTAAATTCAAATCACTGGAAACAGTTTAGATGTGATGTCAATATGTCTTAAAGAACAGATTAGTCTAAAATTAAGAACACCACTTCACTCTCTCACCGAAACCCAGTCTTTGGAAAAGCACCTCTACTCAAGTAACAAAAAGGAAAATATTTTTCTTGACGCAAAAAAAAAACAAATAAAAAAACGGTGAAAATCTTTTATGAGCCAAAATGAAACTTCAGCAGATACAGGGCAAGTTTGTGAGATGTGCAAAGCGGATATGCGCTTGCAAACGTAAGAGAAAGCCAAAAAAAGCACAAATTGGCAAATGAATCAATATAAAAATAGTCTCCAGTGACATTTATTCTTGGATGTATATAGTTTTAGGAACTTCTATTCCCAGCATGCACTCTGAGCCATGATGCGCTAAAGCAGTGCATGCTGTAGCAGCCAGTTGCTGAGTGGGCGAGTCTAATGATTTTGTTTAAAGCTTAATGTAGTGCTGCAGAAACCCTCAAAAATCAACTCCACCTCCACCAGCTCTGCTTAGAATTCTTCAGCAGATGTCCAGGCCATTATTTCACTCCAAAATTCAATCAAACTTTATTTTAAAAATAGAATATAAAATTAATTGTGATTCAGCAAGCATCTACCTTTCCCTCGTCCAAATTCCCATTACCATAAAAAAAACATACATGCATGTATAAACAATTTCCACTTTTCTCAACAATTCTTATTACTTTCCTAAATTTTGCATGCCAATAAAAAGAAGAGAAAAAAAAACATTTAATTATCTAATTTAATACATTTTAAAACGCAATTTATGCAGGTGGCGGCAAAGCTGATTTTCTAGCACTTATTGTGTTTTTCGTGATTTTTCTGAAATATGTTGATTTATTATTGCTGCTTAAAATATATACAAGTCAACGTAAACATACATTTTCTTTGAAAAACAAAAAAACTGACCTCTTTCTTTTTTTACTGATTTCTACATCAAGTCTACATTAACCTTAATATCATTTATTTTTTTTCTTGTGAACTTGAGGTGAAATGTGACCCAGACTCACCCATTTGGTTCAAGGGAAGTACTATCCACCTTTATGAAATAGGTGTGTGGACTGTAATGTGAACAATAGGCATTTTCTCTTTCAGGTTCACCAATCTTAAGCTTCCTTAACTAGCAGCGGTAGATTACCTGATTCCTTAAGGGCTGGTGCTGAGAGGGTCTGTCTCTGTGAGCATGGCTCTCACGCGTGATGGCAGATGCCCCTGAGTCCACGTGGACCGACCCTACTGGTGTGGGCTGAAAAAGACAAACCAAAACACAGATAACATGAGTTCCAAGGCAAGCTAGCTCTGTGTCTGAGCAATTACAGACAGCAACATTATGCTGCCTGGCAGAGATGGATAAACTGTGCCACTTTATTCTCTAGGCAGTAAAGACGACATGTTGACTCACAATCTGTCTGCCAACCCAGTCATATGAGTAATCAAAGGTATATCCTTTCCGTTCAAACAACTCCGTAAACAAGGTCCGCAAGTATTCGTAATCTGGCTTCTCAAAGAAATCCAACCGCCGGACATAGCGTAGATAGGTGGCCATCTCCTCTGAAAACACAAATGAGGTTAAAGTTACAACGACAATAATCATTAAATTAAAGCAAAGTGACGTCTGCTCTTAAAAGAACACTTCCCTTTTTTATTTTTCTTTTAAATAGGCTCATTCTTCAACTCCCCAAGAGTTAAAAAGTTGAGTTTTACCGTTTTTGAATCCATTCAGCCGATCTCTGTGTCTGGCATAGCACTTTTAGCATAGCTTATCATAGATCATTGAATCGGATAACACCAGAAGCATCTCGTTTAAAAATAACAAACAAGTTTTTATATTTTCCTATTTAAAACTTGATTCTTCTGTAGTTACATCGTGTATGAAGTCTTGAAGGAAATGAAAAGTTGCAGATTTCTAGGCTGATGTGAACTATACTGTCGTAATAAATGGAATAAAATGACAGAACAGATGTGCCTCTTAAAGTGGCTGCTGTGTGTATTTATTACAATCAACTAAATCATTAAGCAGCGAACAATAACTACAGATATTTAAGCCAATTGGAAAGTTTTTTTCTATGTACTGTGTATATGTATTAAGTATATATAAATACAAACACATGCATGTATATATTATTTAAAATATGTTATGTTTATATATTAAATATATTTAGATATAATAAAAATATAAGAAAATAAATATATAAATGCATTTACATGCAAATACTTTAAAATATATACTGGATGTTTGTGTGTTTTAATATAAACAAAATAAATAAAAAACAGCATAAACATTATGTAAAGAAAAAACTTTATTTCGGATTAATCGATTAATCGTTTGACAACACTAATTTATTTGTAATATAATTTATTTATCTACAATTCATTTATTTCTTTTAAAACCGGGAATAACAGCTATTTATCTTTCACTGTATTTGGTCTATCAAGTTACTGAAGTAAGTTTTATTTTAAATTTCATTCCCATTTTATTTATTTATTTTCTATTTTATTTTTATTTATTGTGAATATTCGAGTACACTAAACAGTCACGTGGCATATTTCAAGGTACATACAAAGCTCAGTATAACCAAGCATTCTCTTTACAATATGTGGATGTGTTCAATTACACAGTATTTTTAAACTATAAATTATACCCAGCTATCATTAAACTGTTTCACAATATACCCAGTTTTTCATTCTCATTTTAAACCAATATAAAATTAAATACCAGTATTATTCCTCATGACATGATTATACGCAAGCTTAACTGTTATATGCCAGTTTATCACACATTACCAACATGTACTTATATGCAGAAATGCGTGTGAATACAAGCACAGCAGAGAATCTAGTGGTAGCGATGCTATGAAAGGAAAATGCCGTCACATGAGTCCTTTAATTGCAAATAAATACTCAATTGATAATTTAATATTTCAAGCTAAACATTTGCACAAATTATTGTGAAAAGCTATAAAGGACAGTTGGGATGTCTATTTAAAACGTAGCTATATGGCAACAGCTGATTTCACTTTTCTGGAAGATTTGGCAAACCATCCGCTGTGCAGAGAACACGTTTTCTAAATTTCATTTTCAAGACAAAATAAAAAACCTCTTCTACGCATTCTTGATAAATCAGAGCCCAGGAATGTGCATAGAGAAAGTAAACAGGGTCAGTTCTGATTTTATGTTGACTTTAAGACAAGATGATGCAAATGCAGCACATGATGGGGGTCTCACCGGGAAAGTTCTCACAGAGAACCTCAATGGGAGTGTTTCGCTTTGTGTCCCCAATCTTCTGGTAGCGTTCCTTCAGTGTGTCGGCCTACAAAGCACAAAACAACAACGTTTTATTTTCAAGAACTAAATTAGTAACAGTTTTTAATGGCTTTAACATACAAGTTCAACATACTTTTAGTCCCTGCCATGGGAGACTACCCCGGAGGAAATACATGAACATGTGACCCAAGGCCTCAAGGTCATCCCTCCGACTTTGCTCTGCAAAAAAAAAATTTAGTAAATAGTAACACGTATCATGTACACAATAACATGAAGTCGGTTCTGGTTCAAATCTGGTTCTGATTTGATTTAAATGACTATTAATATATTGATCCAATGATCAATAATTTTTTTGTCCATCCACTTAAAGAAACACGGAACAAAAATTTTGTTGGAACTATTAACATAAAAATAATTTTGGGTACAGGCCGATTTCAAATATCAGCACTTCTTAGATATTACTTACAGCAACTTTAAATGTTTTATAGAAAACAAATGATTCGTCTCTTCAAATGACTTGGATTGAAGCGCTTTGATTACTTTTAATTTAATTTTTTTTGAAAGCTTAAATTTGGTCATATGGCTTTTTTAGTGGATGAATAACAATCTCAGGTTTCATTTCAAATATCTTCACTTGTGTTTTAAAAGATAAACTAAAGTCCTGTGGGTCTAGAATGACACAAGGGTGAGTACAAATGATTAGTTTTCATTTTTGGGTAAAGTATCGCTTTAAGGGTGATGATACACTGGGCAACTATTTGAGCAAAGTTTCTGGATGTTGCTGTCAATGTGCAATTAGGTAAGACAAGGCTCACCACAAACCTCAAGTATCCAGATAGAAATTTGTTGCCTATTCTCAACGGTAAAGTCAAGCAATATTGCTCTGCAGTACTGCCAAAATATTGCCCATGTATCATCAACAGTTCATTATGACAGAATTTTAATTTTAAGGGTAAACTATTCCTTTAAGTCATTTACACCGTAACAGTAAGAGTTATACATGGCGTGAAACACGATTCAGTGAGATAATTCAGTATACAATTTGACAGATTTAATATGAAATGAGTGACTCCGAATTTTTTAATTACTCAGTAAAAAGGAAAGCACAGTCCAGGTTGTCTGTTTATTTTCACTGCATCATCTTGGGCCACCCATTTTTACTTTGGCATAACGTCTTCATCTTAATCATGGCTGAGGTGCTATAAATTCAATACACAATTAAAGGAACCGAACATGAATATCACATTCTTTAAGAAAACTGGTTCATAATTCCCAACTCTATTAAACAGCCAATCAAGAAACCACACAAAGCATGGGTATAGTGACATGCTAAATTTAATGTTAAGTCCATTTTAGGCTCAGACTAGTAAGGTATCTTACACTTACCTTTCCCTAAGTGTGTATTAATAGACATGTATCGAGCTGTGCCGGTAAGGCTCTTGTGCTCCCGGTAAGGAATGTGTTTTTTGGTTTCTGGGTCAATGTATTCTTTCGCAAGGCCAAAGTCTATGATGTGAATGATGTGCTCCTTCTTGTTTCCTTGTCGACCGATGAGGAAGTTCTCTGGCTTCACGTCCCTATAGATGAGGTTTTTCGAATGCACATACTCCATGCGGGATATCTGAGGAAATTGAACACACAGACTCAAATTATACATTTACACCGCAAAGCATCAGTCCAACGATATGATTCTCGCCCAGGTGCCACCACAGCACCATCTCAGAGAGCCTGTGCACTCACCAGCTGAATGGCGATCATCAGGACGGTCTTGAGGGAGAATGTTCGGTCACACAGGTCAAAGAGATCCTCAAGACTAGGGCCGAGCAGCTCCAGAACCATGGCATTGTATTTCCCACAGGGCCCAAAATAGTAGACCTGAGGCAGACCCTCTACTTTAAAAGGAAAGCACAAGAAAAAACATGAACATTAACAACAGTCATAACATAAGTGTGTGGTTTTAATGAAATGACGACTATAAAATGATAGCCTCAGCTGCAAAGCAACTGATTTTAAAATGAGCCGCAGTTGATACACAAGACACTGGTGAGCTACGCAATATCGTCTTCAGAATCGGAAGCGATTCATTTTGAACGGGATATTGCATAGCTCGTCAGTAATCTACAAAATACATATGAATAAAATCAACGATTAAATCGCCCAGCCCTATTATATATTCATTTACATACATATTTATACATTTATATGTTTGTTTGTATATATTAGGGGTGTGACGAGACTTTTTTTTTTAAATAAATCCTTGATGATAAAATATATTGGGGGAAATGCTATTTTATTTAACAAAAACATTCCAAAAATGTAGGTGTATTTTGTAATCAACTTTTTAAAATGTAACTATTTTAATAAATTACTTGCAGTAATAAACAACATGTGAACACTGCAAAATATTTTGCCAAAAACTGACAGGCAAGTAATTACACAAAAAGTATAAGCAGTATATAAAAACAAATTTTAGCAGGGTGTATTTGTCTACCGCAAATGTCAGGTCAGCTTAAAAGCCAAAGTAAACTTCCGCATTACTTCATTTTCGTCATCAGGAGGGCTCGCAGAAACCCGCACTAATCCGCGAAAATTTGAAAGCTATACGGGAATGCGGAAGGCGCGAGATGGAAAGCGGAAAGTGAAGTACACCCCGGCCCCAAGTCTGTCTACACTGGACATGACAAAGCGACCAATGAAAACCATTTGGAATTTGTGTCAGCACGTCATAAATCGAACACGGATTTCTGTCTGAGATTTGTTGCGCCGCATCATACCACTTTCACAAGGATATCGCCAAGTTCTCGCGTCACATTGTGTGTCATGAGATCTCGTCACACCCCTAATAAAGGACAGACTAAGATACAGAGCATTCAGGGGATTGTAATGTTTAAAAAATACTGAATGTTCAGCTGACCAAATGTCTTTCTAACTTACAGTAGACAAAATTTTGTTTTTTTTTATTTGTAAGATGGCAAAAATTATATCTCCAGGACTATTAGCGCGTGTCATTGTAAGGACTAAGTCTGTCTGTCATGGCCTCACTTGGAGAGGAAACTCATTTACTCACTAGTCTGCTGTCACAGCCTGTTCGTGTTTATAAATCATGCTGTAGCAAACTGTACCAACTCAAACTTTCATGAAAATTCTTTTTAAAATTTAAATAAAAACTTGAGAGTTCCCAGAAGCTTAATATAGTAGTATTGGTATAGTCATGTGACCATAGTGTAGTTCATCGGTCTAGCTTAAGTTGTTAAATTGTGAAGATTATCAAGATGAACAAAACTGCATGAATGAAACTTTTGCTGATCACAGATCTTATACTCTGAACCGGAATAATGCCAACTTCCAGGTTGGTCTACAAAAAACCACAACATCTGCAGACTCTACTTAATAGCTAAAGCATATCCATGTGTCTCTAAACTGTATGCATCTTGTGAGGTTGATGTGGGTAGTTTTAGGCAAAGCCTACACTGCTCATTGTGTGGTGGTGTTGTAACACCCCTGAGAATAGAGCGCACTGTTGGCCTGCCGATGACTCATCTTGTGTTCAGACTGCACATAACACAAATTCAGTTGTTAGTTTCTATCTATCTCTGCTGATTAACACTTTCACGAGCATTCTATCGACACTCCAGTGCTAGATGCCGCTGGAACATGTGAGTGGGAATTCAAAGAGTGGGAGGAAATTGTAAAGCAATACATATATGCACATAATCGCTCAAAAAGCATATTACATGATAAAAATGTCAATATGGTCATTTTCAGTTCATCAGTCATAAAGAGCTATTTATGAAAAGGTCATCATGACTAGGGCTAGACTAAATTCACATTCACAGGTTTCCACCGCTACCATAAGGTATTTCCCTTGCCTGTTTATTACTTATTTTGGCTAATTTAAAAATGCTTTCTGCAACCTATAACATTAATTTTAAGGTTGTTTTTATACTTCATACTAAAGAGATGCATGATATACAATACAGTACAGGAAAAAAAATAAACACCAACATTGTGCTGTGGCTCAAAGTACCCATTTAGAATTTTTAATGAATCATTTTCTCCCTCTATAATAAAAAAAACAAAAAACAAACAAAAAACTTAAAAACAGGGAAATATCACAATCTACATTTAAATAATTAATTTTGCAATAAAACTAAATTATTTGTTGCTTGTCACAATTAATAAGGTACCAGGGCTTGGTATCACACCAAAACACCACGATCCATGTATTTTAATGGAACGGTATCTGGTACACATTGATTGTGGTGACAAACAATGCATAAAACCAAAAAAAAGATTCCATGGAGGTCTAGGCACTAAATGAAGTGCAGTTCTCTCAGTCAGCCACTTTGGAGTCCTCAGTGCTCCAACAAAACGCCATCTGCCAGCAGCCCATTTGAGAGCGGGCCACCTACGCCCGCTCAAAAATGGATGTCTAACTAGAGGGGAAAAACCATGTGACTCTACAGCCTCCAGTTCACATACGCCAGCCTCCAGTGACGCAGCTCGCTTCTGCCACACTGCACACTTAAACAAACCCCAGTTCAGCCGGAGAATCAAAGACAAAGACTGGGAGAGTCTGGATTTCTCATGCCTGAGCTGGTTGATCAGTAGCCAAGCCATTCCCAGCCAAGCTCAGAGATTCAAGTCCCGATGCCAAGGCTGCCCGGAGGTGTATCAGAGTTCAACACGATACCACTACACATTAACCACAAACAAAAGAGAACTGTAGCAGAGGAAGAGACACGAGGGTGACCTTCATTTGGCTGGGTCTGCCACCGTGATGGGAAATTATGGCGTATACAAGAATTTGTTAAATATTAATGGTTCATAAGGAAGTATTTTCTAAAGGATATAAGAGTAAGGGTCATCTTTATTAATGATAATGATAGCGTAATATCGATAAGTCATCTCTTAACACAAAGAACTATGGTACTTCAGTGGTTTTTAAAGATTATACCATTATAAAGCACCTAGTGTATAAGTTTAGTAAACCATTCAGTACCATAGTTAGGGATGGGTTACATCTTATTGTTTGCAGTATACTGGGAAAAATTCTCCCCACAATAAGAATTATTCTTCCCGCGATAACAATAAAGTCTGATTGTTGACATTTATGTGTGACATTGTTGAAGGATCTGCTCAACTTTATATCACTCCCCGATCTTAACACCGGTTTAACTTGGTAGGTCTCAGCCTTGAATAAACGTAGTACAGCAGCACGTGTACGATACAGTTTTACAATGAGCCCATTTACAAACCTGCTGTCCAACAAATATTACTTATTGACATGATTTTTCTTCATATTAACTTAACTATATTAAACAGTGTATAATATAAATAATTTCTGTGACCAGACGTGGTTTTGCATTACAGAATAACGCAGAGATAACACTGTTTTATAGCTTTATATAAAGTGATAAATACTATGTCGAATACCATTGCACTATAAAGCGATACCATATATGTTGTGCAGTTGCATGTTTATTGTCAAGGGCTGGACCAGAATATTTGATTATTTGAATATTCGTTTGGTGGGCTATCGTTTAAGTTTCAATTTTGAGATTTGCATGTTCTTTTTTTTCCTAAACACCTGGCATCCCTCGGAACGGTTCTCATATGCTACTGAATATGAATCGCCCATGAATAAGCATCATAAGGGTAATGATTCAGTTCAGGAGAGGACAAAAATTCCAAAGGCCTCAGCTGTGGTGAGCACTGACCTTAAACCCTACATTGATATTTGTAGCCAAACACCTCCTTTGCATTCAGGCCACTTCAACTCGGCTGAAATTTCAGTGCATCACTACTAACTACAAAATAAAAAACTTAAACCAGAAATAAAGTTTTGTAACTAAATTTGGGTAACTGTTTTGGCATCAATAACAAAACAAGCCACTTGTATGATGTATCCATACTCACAGTCATAATGACGCATTAGAGAAAAGTAAATCACAGGTAACGTTTAAGTCAGAATTTTTTCTTTCAGAATTTTTCCTGTTCCCATCACTGCATAAGACAACATTTTCTTGTTAGTCAACTATTGTGACTAATGCTTTCTGGATAAATCACATCAGCCTACCATAGTAATGCCACTATTAAAACTTCATTTTGCGTTTAAGTGGACTGAGCTAACTCATGATGCAAGGAAATCATTTAAGTTCACAAATCCCTTGGCATTACATGAGCCTCCATCTAGCCTGAAGAACAGAGAGAGATGGAGAGGAGACAAATAGGATGGACAAGGATTACATAAGCGCCATGGGCGGTATTATGTCATTCACAAAGCTGTGCTTGACGATGGAGAGACAGAGGAACTCTACCTCCCACCAGAACATCCTGCCCTCAACAGCACCACTCCTCCGCAACACACGCAGCGGTCAGGACAGCGTGATTAACAAATTGCCCACTTTGCTGGAAGTGCTCATGCACAAACATTCACAGCGGGCACCACTGGAACAGCAGCAAAACAAGAGACTGGAGGACAAGGCACGACCGGTGAACAGGTTGTGCGGTCAGTCATGTTTGCAGACGGGGGCAGTATGAGATTACGGGCAGGTGGTATTATCTGTTAGTTTTGTCTGCCTGTGAGCGTGGGATACGCCTGGCCACAGCTCAGACTTCCTGTCAGGCCAACCCTGATATGCTGAGAAGACAGGGGGCGGTGTCAAAAACACAGTGGCGCCATTGGGCAAAACGCAAACCATCCACTGCAATCTAAATCAGAGCTACTTTTGTCCAGAATGCACCTACAGCAAAGCAACACTGTGAGACAGGAGTCTTTGCTGTGATATCCGTTATTCCTGTCTTTCAGCCCAAGCGCTGTAACATGACCTGAACTGCTGTGATGTCCGTGAATGTGTACCTACATGAAAGATTTCACCCGCTCTCTTTTGTACCTAAGCAGATCAGATTAAAAAGGGATGATCTCTAGTGCAAACAGAACAAATCATTACAGCTGAATCGGTTTGTGTAATCTGTTGACATCACACGCAGCAAATAAAAACCATTCAGAGAAACGGTCCAGAAAGCAGGGATGCAACGTTTTTTTTTATAGGTCTACAGATTGTAGATATTTTGTTGGTACGATTACTGTCTGAGGAATCATGCTTTTACCACTGTGACGATTATTATGCATTTATACTAATTAGGGCTGCACGATTTATCGTATTTTTATCACAATAACGATATTCATGACCCACGATCAGATAATAAATATCACCGCGATTTTACAGTATAAAGACCAAACTGTTTTTATAGGCGGAGTTTACGTAGTGGACTGCGTCACTATGACGTCACTACGTCTAGATTGCAAGCGCTTTCGAAAGATAATTATCGCACGCTATGTAATCCGCATCTCGTCAGTAAAGCCGGTTCTGTAATCAGCGGGAAATTCCATCAGGTGATTGATCTTACATTGAGCTGCATGGAATTTACTGCTGATTACAGAACCGGCTTTTACTGACAAGATGCGCATTACATATCACGCGATAATTATCGTGCAAACCTACAAATATATGATGGCAGAGCAACTAGAGGAAGGTGCAGAAGTGCAATCGTTAGTTACAAGTTGATGTAAAAGAGGCAGTTTAAAGTGCCCCTATTATGCCATTTTAAAGGTGGCTAATATTGTTTTATGAGTGTCTTAAAACAGGTTTACATGTAT
>JAUCNO010001819.1:25132135-25145360 GCA_032353835.1 Enteromius viviparus | reverse complement strand
CCTAAATTGTGGATAATTAAGCTATATATCATATGCTGAAGTACATTTCTGGAGTGTTAAAGATTAAAAGAAAAAAATAACAAGAACCGTACCGAACCGAAAACCGTGACCCTAGAACGGTTTTGTGAACCGTGCCACCCCTAATGCACACACATTCTGGAAAATCAGTTGCAGTTTGAATGAACCACATCAAATGATCCCGTGAAAACTCATGAGACAAATTATCTATGTATTTTCCAGAATCTCTGGGAGAAAGTGGCTATGCTAACTTGTGGCAAATGGGTGTCTGATGCCCCCTTTTAAAAAATATATATATAAAATGAACACTGCTACATTCATGCTCTGTGAACATCACAAACATCTCTGCTCAACTAATAGATCAGGGAGGCACATTCTCAGAAAACGTCTGTGAAAACACTGTTTTTGCAATACAACTCGTTGCCACTAGCAGGGCACAAGAACACACTACAGCTTTAAGGACCTTCAACATTCCCTTGTGCACTGACTAATGATGGTGACCCAGGAACACCAGAGCTCCTGAGATTCACTCCTGCTTGGCACCTTTAAGTAAAGAACTTCACCCCTAGTTGCTCCATTGAGACTTTTATGAACAAATAATACACTAATGGCTTCTCTTACCGAGCTTCAGCTCTCCAAAGTTGCCACAGCCGATCTTCTTGCCAACTCTGAAGTTTGGTCCAACCATAAGGACCCCAGAGGACGTGGAGGAGCTGGAAGGCCGCGAGTGCCCGCTGCGCCCCTGGGCCACTTTACTGCTCCTGACCGGCCTATCGGCCTCCTTCTCTCTGGGGTGATCCATGACTGTGGCGCCGGAGGCACAGAGATCCAGACGAACCAGGCCGGAGCCCAAAGCAAACAGCTCAGGCCAAAAGAAAACTCATGGGACGACTGCTGTTGGCACCGCTGCCGCTGAACCAGTCTCTGCTACCAGCACACTGAGGGAAGGAAACATTCGATCTGAGTATATTTGAAGCACCATCACACCTTTGAAATAATAACAGAGTGTAAAAAGTACATAACTTCATTACATCAAGTAAAACATCATGAAATCACTTGCTTTCCTCCTAAAACAATTCACGAAAGCAGAAATTTCTCACTGTGAATGGCAATGCCAAAATACAATTCAAATGAACCACTGTTTCACCTCTGGATAATCTATAGTGCCACAGAAGAAATGACATTTAACCAGTGGGTATTTTGTTGGAAACAGGCTTCATCCAGGGGGGAATAATTGGTCAGCTAGACAGCTACAGATAAAAATCTGCCAATTTCCTTACTAATTACACAATCAGCCCACATCACATTTGGCAGACAGTGAGAGCAAATGTATGATGCTAAATATTTGTCACAATATTTAACCTTTTCCTAGAATAACAAATGTAACCTATAGTGTGTCGATAACAATTGCAATATTAGTAATCAACTTGGATTGTAATAATTTTCCAATTATTATTATGGCATAAGTCAATGTTTTTGGAGGCATTACATCTTGATTAAATATATATATATATAATTTTTTTTTTTTTTTTCTCTGTGCACTGATGAATTTTCCACAATAAGACCAGAAACTAAATTGGATGACCTATGATATAATTTTCAATGTTGACCTTGAAATAAAAACGTCAAAATGTATATGGATTAAGTAACAATCTTACACTATTAGCACAGCAGCCAAAATATTAGGCTAAAAAAAATTCTGTTTCAGACGAAATTATTAAAATCAAAACAGTAGCATGTAATTGCTTTACCACTCAAATGTTTTGACTGTTAGCATCTATTTCGAGCACAAAAAAGATACAACAGGTAAACACTAGTGTGGACAAACATCATTGTGAACAAAGAGGATGCTACAGTGGAAATTTGCAATTTGTTTAGATGAAATATTGACAATCAGCTTGTAGCCTTTACCAAAAAAACTTCCCTATGATTGTGTTAGGGATCCACTCACACAGAACACATCTTCCCATCTAAAAAAAGCGAGACGCAGCGCTCAGGAATGGTGTAAAAATAAAAGTGCAGCATAGAAAGTGAGGGTCTCAAGATGCACTTTTGCGACGTGATGCAAAAACGATACTAATGGGAAATAGGCAAACAGCAAAATTGATAAGTTGTGAGAATTGCTTGAAGAAATTATAATTAAGTAATTCAAGGTATTCGGACACCAGCCACTATAAGCGCCTCCTACACAATATTGCTGTCAAATAAACCCATTGTCATGTCAACTTGCTACTGTAAACACTAGCTTGCAATGCTTGCCCCGCCTCCGATTTCTTCTCATTGGTCCATTGCTCTGGAACTGACATTGATGAGCAGCGCTGCATGTAAAAGTTACGATTCTTTAAACTTGAGCATTGCATTTTTAAGACGCCTTGTCATGTGCAAGGCGCTGTAAAAGATGCAAATCCGTTGAGCACGTTTACATGGAAAAAACAATGGAAAACAGCACATTTTAATGGAAAAACATGTTCCGTGTCAAAGGCCTCAATGGGGGCACAACACAATAAACAGTATAGTGGGTCAAATCTACACTATTAACCTCACTGTAATTACCTAAACTAAAAAAAGACTTAGTGAGTGCATCAATATTAGGTTTGTAATTTGCAGTACATGAGGGGCTATCCACCATACAGGCCTACAGTGCTTTTTGTCTTTATATGTGCGTGCAGGTAGAGCGCATGATGTTATTGTTTTTATGAATGTGCACATGCAGGTCTGTTCACAGATGACAGATATGGGTCACTTACAAACTTAAAAAGCAAACGCATCTGAGAACAAAAAAAAAAAAACAGCGTGACACAAAATTATTGCTCACGCAAGCAATCAGGCACAATCAAGAACAGATGGAGCCACATAAAACCAAACATGACAAAAAAATACACATTTACGTTCCATCAGAAATGTTCAATTTGACGAATAACAAAGGACTGACGTTCTTCTAACTGACCTATATCACAGACACATCTACTGTTCCTAATGTCAACCACATCACAAGCATACTTAACAACAGCGGTTGGGATTATACTAAATATAAATAAAAATGTGCATACATTTGGATGCATTTCTAATCCCAGCAGCATAATTATTTGTGATTATCGGTGATGCAGCACTAATGCAATATGCTGTATCCATTAGATGTCTCATCTCAAATCATTAACCTTTTGAAAAGAGATTAGCTCAGGAGGAAGTCGGGCATCAGGGAGGGATTCCTATTGTGACACAACCAGTGAGGAAACGCTTCCCTGAACCCCTGAGTAAGACTGCACTCTGTGCTTTAGGGGTGATCACCGAGGCGAACACCTTCAGTATTGACATTCAAAATCAATCCTTAAAGTTAAAATAAGTAAAAACTCAATGCAGTACAAAAACATACACTGGCCTCAGGCCTATTTAAAGCAAGTCATTACGATAACTTTATTAGTGCCCACGCCAACAGATGATAAGATTGAGTTTATAATTGCATGCTGCGGTTATGTCACTTTTAATTCTCAAGTGCTTTAAGGCTAGTTTATGATAACCAATGATGTAACGATAGCTGTGAAGTTTTAGCCCACACCACATCCATACAGTTGGAATTATATTGTTGGATAGCCATTTCAAAGCTACAGTCTTTCATCTGATGATTGACAAAAAACATTTGACAGAGCCAATCAGAAACTACCTGGTTGCTCAAGCATTTAAAAAGCAGATAATATAACTAAAGAATGAACGATAATGTTTTTTGGTGTGGATACTATTATAATTATTATTACGGTTATCATTTTTGATGCGAGCAGGCCTTTAAAGTCATGTGGATTCTGATTGGCAGCCTATGTTTTATTGCTCATCAGCTGGAGAGAAAAATGGTCGTAAACTGATAACCGTTCCTCTGTTCCATTATCGGTGCAGAATTCACTGTTCTCATCAAAGTATTATTATAACTTTATATTTGTGGTCATATTTGGTGTGAGCAGTTCTATAGTTAGTGTTATTAATGTGAATTAGGCTTTAAAGTTGGGTGGATTCTGATCAGAAGTCAACACTTTATCAGCAATAAAATAATTACTCCTCTGTGCCATTATAGTTATAATTTTGGACTTCCCCATTCTCACAGAAGTTGACAATTATTAAAACATTGTAGGGATTATTATAGCTATACTTTATGCAAACAGTTATTAATTCAGTCTCACGTTTGCTAACGTAAATTAGCCTTAAGCTTTGTTTTACTAAATGTTGAAAATTTGCATGAAACGCATGACTGCAGTCAAACTACAAGCACCACCTGTTACAAGCTTAATTTACATATTTAGGAAACATTAAATATACAGAATTTCAATTGTATTAAAAAACACGCGTTCCTGAGCAAGCTATACAAATCAACAATGATTACATCGCCGTTGACATTTGAATTAAACTACTAAAAAAAAAATTCTCTCTCTTTTTTTTGTCTCTTATGTTAATCCAGACATGGAGGTCTTTCTTTCTTTCTTTCTTTTGTGAAACAAAAATAGGTGACTTATGATTGACTGACAGCCACAATCGTACGGATAAACAGATGCAATGAAAGTGAATGACAACTAAGGCTGCCAAGATCTTGGCTTTTGTGCTTTACATTAGTAGTAACACAGAATCTTCCTTCTAAGGTGCACAAGCCTTTTAAACTCGCATCTTTCTCCGAAGACCTCGGTCTTAGACCTGTGTAATGGATTCTCTAATGGACCCCAAGCAAAGACAAAAGCCTTCTAAAAAACATTAATAAATAAAACTACAAAACAAATACTAATAAAACTACAGAACGTGAACTAATAAACACCCTCCATATCTGTATATTTAATACAACAAAATAAACGTAAATAAAAAACAGCAAATAAATAAATAAATGAAGCCTTCTCACGACATTGAATGAGCTTTCCTCCTGCTGCGGGCCAGAAGCCTCAATGTTCAATGTTCTCAGCCCTTAACAGGAAGAAGGAACACGATATTTCACAAATAACCTGCCAGCTGTCTACAGCACCTATATATTTAACTGCTTTGTTGATAATCAATCGAGCTGCTCGGATATCGGTGCGTATCGCATCTAAACAGCGAAGAGGCATCAAGTTATTCATTTCTGTCGCTAATATGAGCCACAGGGCGAGTCGTGACGCGCAGTTATTGTTCAAGCTCTGTATACGGACCACAGCCTCAATCGATCAGTCAAGATTACCGTTAATTATAGGCAGGATTACCCGTCAGCTAACCAATATGAACTAATGGAGCTAACAGCTTGACAAACACCTTTAGCTCGTTAGCTATAGCAGCTTTATTTCTTTCACTCACTTCCACGATGAACTTCGCCAGAGGCTTCAGGGGGAGATGAATACTGAGATACCAGCGTCTGTAGATTATATGACACCTTTTCTGAATAAAAGCAGGGTTGATATCCGCTACCCGCTTTTCCTCCTTTCTTTAGTGTTCCTGCAAGTAACGTGAACCTTTCGCTGGTCGCGAATGACTTCCGCTCTCGGACTCTGAGGACATTTCAAAACAAAAGTCCCTGTGCTCGTCACTTAGATATGCAGTGCATTTTGAATTTCGTAATTTTTAACAATAATTTTTAACTGCGTTGTCGTTTCTATAAAAAGCACACTAGACTTTCAAAAATATGCCATGTTCAAGCACAAGTACGTAAGCTTTTATTAACTATAGCTTGATTATTTACACAAGATACGCGGGAAAATGAACAGGATGCTTAACAGGATCAGGGTGGAACTTAACAAAACGAAAGTTAGTAATTTCTGAGTGAAGCTCACATGAGGATGATAAAATAAATCAGCACAGTAATGTATGCACAATTTCTGTAATTTTTTCTAACATGATGAGAAAATAATAGCAAGTGAGAAACTAAATTGACAAAACAACAACAACAAAAAGTCACGTTCATAAATCTTATTTAGGACCTGTGTTTTGCTAAAGTGACATTACAAAAGACTCCTAAGACGAAAAAGCCAATACTGAGGACACCGTGGGCTGGGAAAGTATTAGTCAAATAAAAGATTCTGCTGAGAATAAGAAAAATTTATAATTACAGCAACAATAATAATAGAGAAAAAAATGACAAATAAGTCATTATTAAATGCAAAAGTACATATCAAGTCAAATTTATATTTGACAATTAATATTTATAACTCAAATTCATATTTAAATATTATTTGTCTTTTCAAATTGTGAATTAATTTTTTTATATAATGGAAGCAAAAAATGAATAGAAGAAAGATTAATTAGGTTTAAAGCATGTTATAGACATGCTCTTTTCAAACTCTTGCTATTTTATAAACAACAGTTAATGGCATTGTATAATATGTATCATTACTAAAATAAGAACAGCTATTTAAACAATCATAATTAAATTATCCTTAGGCCTAACTTTTAAGCATCCATGTGAAAATAAAAGCATGTATCTGTGACAATCAATATTATATCCGTTTGTTTCCAACAGCACGGCTATATTGGTGCTATACCTCTATAAATAACTGAAGCATTAAATGAAGAAACCCAAACGTTAGACTTTTATTGGTGAAGGACTAGGCTACTCTACACATTATAATGCTGTGTGTAGCACCTCCTGGTGGAAGTGTTAAGAAACGACGCAGCCATAAACAATATTTATTTGATTGATAACATATGGAAAACATACAAATTTTACATATTTATGTATACAAGCATATGTGCTTTATGAAAAAGCCAACTGATTTTAGGTTTAGTGTCATTTTTAAAACCGACTTATTATTATTAATATTATTATTAGTGTACTACGGAATAGACAATTCTTTCTTCCCCGTCATAAATGCCAGATCAGGGCAGGTTTCATGTGTTTAAAATAGTTTATATTATTAATTACAGGCCATTATTTTTGAATATATGCAGTGGTTTTATGACAGTTTTTGTATCCTTTTATGTTCTAATGTTTTGTACTAGATTTAATATTTAAACTGATTACATAAAAAAATTACATAAGCTGACAATACAGTGCCTGTACAAGGCACTGTACATAGCTTTTAAGACTGGATGGCTTTCTGTTTATTTGCATTGCGCTTCTGTCAAAAAGAGTGATGAGAAATAAATATCGTCTTCTCATCCCACAGAGGGCACTGTTGCTCTTCTTATAACTAAGCGATTGCAAAACCCTCGAATATTATTCATCTTTAGTACTTTAATTTTCACACTGTAAAAGGAACAGGATTTTTAGTTTTACTAAAGTTAGAAAATGCACGTATATAAAAACCTACAAGTACAAGTACTAAACCCTCCCGCCATTAACGTTAGTTGTTTGAACCGGAAAGGGTTAACTTGTGTAATTGGATCAATGGGCATAATGCGGAGCCCCAGCATCTAATTTCATCCGCGAAGACTCCTTTCATACGCGCCTGCTGCTGTAACTTTGCTGGAATAAACGCTATGAGCTATTCCTGACGATGGGCCTGTTTTCTAAAAACAACCTGTTGAAAGTGTTTCTCCGTGATCCTGCCTCCTGGTAAATGTTTATGGGAGATATTATTTCGCCGCTCGGTTGCCATGGCAGAGAGGGACGGTGTCTGAACTTTTCTTCACATGGCTTTTTTTTTCTCTTGAACGCAACCTGCATGTAAATGTATTGGAGATAAACCGCACAGAGGAACTCTAGGAGAGTTTGACGACCTGGGACATCGAGTGCAAAGCTGTTTTCGCCTGAATAAAACCAAAACAACAGCGAGTAAGTAGATTTCAGTATTAGAGTCGGGCACTGTCTACGTTAACTTACCTCTATGGAGCTGAAGTGGACACATGTTAGCTTCAAGTATGTGTGTGAAGGGTGTATAATGCGGAATATAAACCCGAAATTCGTTAAGGGGGATAAACAAGTCCGCTTACAAGTTTTGTAACGCATTTATTTAGCGGAATATATTGTAAGTCCGTCTAACATCCGTTTCCTTTGACAGTACAGTCATACAAATCCCTTGAAATTTGAGGAGGCTTCACCCTTCGCTATTTGACGAAAGGGGCTAATGTCTGAAGACTGCTATATATAAATTGGTGTTTTTTTTTTAATATGAGCACCTTGGGCCAGGTGGTTTTTGCAAAATAATCTCTTAAAACACACTCAATTTGACATACAACCCCCCCACTGTGTAATTTCACCTTATGTTTAGTGTCCAGTAAGCTGTGTGATCTTTTTTGGCTAGCATTTTATGTATCCTAAATAGCTATACTTAGATACAGTAAAATAATATTCCTCCCCCATGTCACATGTCATTTAAAGTCTCTCTGCACAGTCAGTGTGTCTTGGTTAAAAATACACTACTAGTGCATTAGTTATAAAGTACCATTATTAGTGCGACCAAAAAATAGCTACATAAATGGAAAAAAGTTCCCATGTGACCTTCATGTAATAAAATATCAAAATAATTTGATCTATTTAAGTACAAATCAACCCACAGGACTTTAAAAGCTGAAGTAAAACCCAAATAAAATTATAACTTTTTATTCATAGAAAAATGTGTACCACTGTTTGTGTTGGCAGTGTCAGACAGAATCAAAGGTTTAGGAGAATTAATTTGTTTTAACTTCCAGATTTTGGACGAATGAGAATGGCTTGTAAGAATTTATGAAGCGTTCATTTGAAGATTATTCGTTACAATTCTCAAAAATCTTGATTTAAAAAAAAACTTTTTTTAATTGTGCGTTACAATTAATCTCAATCAAACTATAGTTGGGTTGTTTTGTTAGGTTACAAAATAACAAAAAATAAATAGTTAACTAATACAAAAACACATTAAAAACATGACAGCATAATAAAAAGATGATTTTTGAAAAAGTAATCAAATAACCAATATTGAGTTTTTGCATATAAATCTTCATTTGAACCCTCTTTTCCTGCTTGTTTTCCATTTAGATACATCTCCTTTTGTAGAAAATGCATCTCCTTGTATCTCAGATACAATTATTACTATTGCAGGTATTCTAGGATCATTGTGTAACTCTAAAATTAAGTTGCTTTGGATAAAATGTTTCTGCAAAATGTCAAGGTGCAGTAAAAGTTAAATCAGAGATTAGACTGCGAGTGGTTTTGAATGTGAGCCAAGGGCTTCATGCTCTTTAGTAATCAGGGTTCCGCACTTTTAAGCGAAGAGAGTTAAGTTGCAGATCCGTGATCCCATTCAGCTTTCTTTGTTGTGTTCCCATGAAGTCTTATGCTTAGATGTTTTTGTATTGTTTTTATTGCTTGGTTCAATCATGGAAACCCTTCATGGATGCTAACTGATCTCAGACTAAACTCACTGGGGTAAACGTAGGAAACTATCTCTGTTGTTGTGCTGGGTGGAGAACAAAACTGCCATTGTTTTCTTCATGCCTACACAAGCACCCAGAGATCACTGAGCCTTTGAGAGCAGGGCTATATTGAGCTGTCCCAATGCCAGATTCAGGATTCTTTGACGGATCGGTGTTCCTGGGAAGATGTGTGGAAGGTAAATGTGGAGTTTTAAGTGGAAATTGGTGGCAGTGTCAGACTGGTGGTGTTATTTTGGTCTAAATAGTTAATATAATGATGATGTTATGCAATTTCAGTATACTTTGAAATGCTTTTGAAACATGCAGAGAAAGTATTAAAACATTAACATGGAAATGTCCCTTAATGATTTTATTTATTTATTTATTAATAATTTATGATGAACTATACTTTTTACATATTGAAATATATGAAAAAATTGTAGTTAAACTTGGTAATTTTGGTAGTTAAAAATTGGTAGGTCATATTTCCCAACACTATCGCCAATGCATAAGCTATTTGTCTTATAAATATTATATTGCCACTACTATGAAAGGTTAATATTTTGGTTTTGAAGCACCTAGTGGCAAAAAATGAATTAGCGTTTTCATTTAGACCAACAAGTGGGCAGGCAATAAGCTCTTTCTTTTGAGAGTCAATAACTTTATTCACGGTGCAATTTTAGATTTTAAACTTTGCAGGATGTTTTAATTCACTTAGAGCTGTGTTACACACTGCGTGGAAAGGTACTTTTCAACTTTAATTTTAAATGTCATGTTAAATTTGCCAGATATTGCGTATATTGCAAATATTTGGCCTGCTCCTCTACTGTTGAGATTTTGTCATCTGCATGAGTCTGTACATTTTCTCACATCTGTTGTTCTTCTTTATAAGCGGTAAGTCTTCTCACAGTCGTTCTGAAATGAGCTTAAGGCACACCGTTTACTTCCGTCGACCTGCTATTGTCAGTCATCTATTTATGAAATTAGGCCATGGTTCCCTGTAAAATAATCCACTGCTTCTGGCAGTTCAGTCCTGCCGCCCTGGATATGTGCCATGAGCCGTAACAGTGGGCCTTTTCACGTTTCACGCAAGTGTTTCCAAATTCATTTCAAAGTCTGATTATTTCATGCAACATTTTCATGCTCTTAAGATTCAGAAAAATAATGAGAATATGCTAGAACTAACAAGGTGTCTGGGCGAGTGGAGCCTTGTTTAGTTGTGTAGGAGTGTTTAGAGGCAGGGGAGGGCCTGATGAGGAGAGGCGGTCGTGTGCTCGGGGTCTAATTAGAGCAGCGTGCCTGAACCTGACAGCAGGAATGTGCTAATGTCATAGGTGATGTCACATTCCATACTGGGCTTCTTTTTGGAAAGAGAACATGTCATCTACAGATGTTCACAGACAGAAGTGGGATTATTTTCAGTGCATGTTGAGCATTTACATACAAACGTTTTCTTTTCATTTTTTTTTTGGCAAACATTTGTGCTGCTTAATAAGTGTTAATTGATACACAACCGTGGAAAAACTTTCTGACGAGGATGCATTAAACTTATGAAAAGTGAAAGCTAAATGCTGTTCTTTTGAACATCCTACTCATCCTAAAACGTTCCACAAAATATTAAGTACCAGAAACTCTTTTCAACATTGATCATCATAAGACCACTGTTAATAACTGAGTACTATTAAATCAGCATATTAGAGTAATTTCTAAAGGATCGTATGACACCGAAGTCATGAAAATTCATAACATTAATAAATTACATTTAAAAAATATTTTATTATTTGTATTTTTTTTTCACCATGTTACCTAAATGCAAGAATTCTTGTATAGGCCTAAACATTAAAGAAATATTGGGCCTATTTATCCCAAATGTCTAATATATATTGATATAGAATCCTCGCTGTCATCAAACTAAAAATGTCTCGGTAAAGCAGTTATATCATTTTATTATTCAATCTATGAAGTTGTAAAACTCAATCTCTGCATTAGTTGTATTACTATTCTATATGAATGAACATCTGGTTATGTGTGGGTGGATCTTTCTCTATAAACTCTATATGTACATAATTACTATTTTCTTCTTTTGTTTTAAGGGACAAGATGTAATATTCTTTGTGGTGATTGTGCCATCGAGCACATAGAGCTGAACTTACTTAAACCTGGGACATTCCTTGAGTGAGGGGTTGACTTGGCTAGGTCAGGTCTGAAGCCAGTAGCACATAGCCGAGGTGTTTTCCAGTGTCCTCATGATTGCCTCTACAGGTCTTCTATGTGTGGCATTTCACTCTCCATCTCAGAATGTGCCACCTTTGCGTGCCTGGGTTTATATTAACCTGCTCCTTTACTGTATTGCCATCTTAAGAGGACCAGGAGACTTTTTCTGCTGCTTACAGTACATCTTCTCTGGCTTGCTAAAACCTGACAACAGCCTAACATCTTCTTCCTCTCACAGGGCCACCGAAGAGGCCGTTTTCTTGGGCAAAGCACCACTAATTTCTAACATTCTCCTTTGTTTGTGGTAAGTTCCTCATTTTATGCTTGCTTCTCTCTGTTTTTGGAAATGTTACTCTGCATTTCTATATAGCCTATCTTATCTATGTCATGTGAATTATTCTGCATCTCTTTTAGTGGTTGACCAGTATGAATTTGTCTAAATAGGAGAACAGTGCTGAAATGAAAGCTTATTTTAATCAAAATCAAAATGTATGAAAAAAGTATGTATGACACATCTGTGGGTGTATTGACACACTATAGTGACAATGTCACTGACCAGAGTGGGTGGTGTTACTGTTTATTCCAGTGTGCTAATCTCAAAATGGCCAAATATTGTGCGATTAATCAGCGCGGCTGAATATAGGTCACTAATCTGTTTACAATGTGAGATCATTTGGATTGCATGATTTTCCTCTTGAGAATAATCTGGCCTTGCTGTCTGTATTGTTTTTCTGGTATTTAGTTTCCGCTAACCATGTTGTTTGCCAGTTGAAAAGGAGTCAGATAATGTTGGAAAGCATGCCCTTGTTGGAAAAAGTATGCTTGGATTAATAGGCATTTCTGGAGTTGAAATATCATAGACGCTCTGTGGACTTGTATACATTAATCAGATTAATGACTGTGAGTTTCCAGGCTTATGAGAGCTTCAACCCCTCCTTCCCATGGCCTCATTCTGCTCAGACGGAAGCCATTGTTTTCATGGGTCTTTGGTGGCAGGTTATGCAGTATTTGTTATTTATTTGCTGACAAAGGTTTCTTCTTCTTGTGTATAACTGGGGCTGAAATGCATTTACGCTGTTTGAGAAGCTGTCTGTGTGTCAGAGTCATACAAAACAAAAAACACTTTTTAAAGCCACTTCTAACACCTAGAGTAAATCTAATTGGTTCCAAATGTGCTGCCATGTCCTACTCAAATTTGTTAAAGGACGTTGGTACATGCAGCCACATTTTTTTTCCAATGTTGCCTTATAGATGTAGTGTACCCCAAAATGAACACTTTTACTCGCCTTGATTTGGCTTCAGATCTGGTTTAATTATTATTTTTTTTAAACGTAATGGTTTGGTTGCTCTCTTTCCACACAGTGAAAAATTTTGTGCAATATTTAATATCTCATGGAGCTTTGGTCCTAGTCACCCACCGAAATTATGACTTTAAATGGTTAGTCCTTGGTCTTAGTAAACCTTAGTTTAATGGAATCCTAGGTTATCTTGCTTCATAATTTGCTCCTTGCTCAAAATTGACACAGGGTTAACAGTTATTATTTATACGCTGATATTTCACCAAATCTTAATTGGACCAATTCTTGGTTTTAATCTGGTCAACTTGAAAAAATATATAAATAATAGTTAATAGTTAAATAAAGTAATTTTTTCTTAAAAAAAAAAAAAAAAAAATATATATATATATATATATATATATATATACACTATATTACCAAAAGTTTTC
>JAUCNO010001819.1:25072765-25114457 GCA_032353835.1 Enteromius viviparus | reverse complement strand
TGTGTCACATTTAAAAATATATTGAAAAGCAGGATTTAACAAACCATTGAATATATTGCCAAAACTAGTCCATCCACAACAAATGCTCTTCAACACTCTGTTAGTTCCCAAGCCCCTCTTGAGGATGCTAATTTTCCATTAGCATAGCCAGTTTGGCCTAAATTAGGAGCAGATGGTTCTGCAAGGCCAATCCCACTCTTTCCTCCCATTTGTTATGTCTGTTTGAGGAAGCTATACAACCTTGGCTCAGACAATATGAAGAGAAACCAAGGCCAGAAGCAGTGCTAAATGTATACAAGTACAGGAAGAGCTTGTACAAGGTTCAATAGGTGTACTCCTACTTGTTCTGTTTGGACTAAATATAGTTTATGCAATAGCCAAAGCAGTTTGTGCATCAATAAACAGGTTATTTTAAGGTGATGATCAAGTCTGAGAGGCACCAAGGGCCTGAGTGTCTTTTTGAGCGATAGTAAATGGACACCTCCATGTCAGATTATACACTTCAAAAATAAAGCTTCCATAAAAGGGGATTTTCCTTTTTTTTTTTTTAAAGGTTTGTTATTGGAATTTGTAACCTGTGACATCCATGTAACCTTTCCATGCACAAAAAATGATATATGGTATAAAATGGAAGATTGTATGGTAGATTATTCAGATATTCCTCGCAGTAAAAAATGGGTCTTTGAAGAACTGTAAGGTTGTTTGGGGAACCCAAAATGATTCTTGTATGGCATTGGAGGAAAGTTTTTATAGATCACACCACAGCGATTATACCTCACTTTTTTAGAATGAAGAGCATTGTACAAATCCACCTGTTTCAGGAAGGCGGGGCTTAGAGGAGAAACAATAGAGTATGTGGAAAATGTGATTTTCTTTAACCTTAAACTGCATAAACATTGTGTTATATCAAAAACACAAAATAATGTTCTTTTTAGCAACATAATATGACCCCTTAAAAAGCAAAGGTTCTTTATTGGCTTCAGTGGTTCTGCATAGAACCTTTTACCATCCATGGAACCTTTTCATTCTACAGGAGGTTCTTTACAGTGAAAAAATGTTCTCCAGATTATTGAAATGTTAGAAAAATGTGCTTTTTTTTTTTTATGAAAACCATCTTTTGGAACCTTTATTCATAAGAGTGCAACAATGACATGGAAGACTCATCTTGGGTTCTCCAGAGAACCTTTCAGTGAACCGTTTTTAAAAGTACCGTTTTTGTTCTTATTGTAAAGAACATTTTTATCTAACAATCTTTCTTCTTTTATAAAGAATCCTATGTGCATTGGAAAAGTTATGATGTTAAAGGTTCTTTACGGAACCATCAATCAACTTTTTTGTTTTGGCAGTATTCTTAACTCTGAATCAGAAACGAATAAGTGGGAGGACCTGGGTGACTGTATTTTTTTTTCGTGACTCCACCCAGAGAAGCTCCTACCTCACCTAGGTTGCCGTAGGCAGATGCAAAGCTGCTCCGAAGTAAAACTGGCCTACGTTGGCTTCTTCTTTGAATTGGAATACAGGATTACTGTGGCTGGGCAGATGTCTTAACTGTAGAGGCCAAGGAGAGTCGGGTCACAACAGGTTGCTGGCAAAACCGTAGTGAAATGTTTATGGAATATATTTTGAATTGCCTTTGCTTAGTCTTTTGGATTTGAACTTGAGGGCCTGTGCCAGGTAGAGCTGAGACTGGCTAAACTAGTTTCTTCTCTGGAAAGACTTCTGTCTTTGGTTGGCTATAGCAAAATGTTGCTGTTAGTAAATACAATCGTTGACTCTGTTTGATTTCATATCTTGTTCTTCGCAGTTTAAGAGACGGCCGCCATCATTCCGTGCTGCAAGGGCGACCCCAAAATGTCTTCCGACGGTGATCTGCAAGACGTTGGGAGCTGGGACAGCTTCTGGGAGGTAACTATCCCCAACCGCTAATGCACATGTGCACACAGATCTACCTTGCAGAGTGGGCAGCATACTGTGGCCTCCAGCCAGGGAGCGGATCCCTGCAGATCTGACATTTCCATGAGCTTTCTAAGAGAATTCCGCCTCTAGCAAGATTTGTAGTAGTTGTACCCCTTTCTCGACTGTTTCTTCAAACATGTTTGGACCAGGTCTATACGTGGCTTGTACTAACAGATGTGTCGTGCTTTAGATAGTAAAGTGAAAGTGAAATGTTTATTTTGTCATCAGTCTTGGGTGAGACTGTGATACAGTAATTTAGGGGTGATTGTGTGACTATGTAAAATGTGTTGATCCCCTAATCTAACAAACTGTGCTTATTGTTTTGCATTATGTATTTATTTTATTATTTTTTTTTTTTAATCATTTATATTTTGAATTTTATTTAAAAAATAAATCCTGTATGTATTTCCTAATAATTCAGCTTACCCCTTGACATGACACAGCTTGTGTGATAGCTTAGTTATAAAGGTCATGATTTTGTAGATCCTTTCTTTCTATTTCATTTGATACCAGATGTATAGTGTTTTAAGTTAGAGACATAGTGAATTATCTCCCTCTAAAATCTTACTTTTAAACTTTATTAGATTATATAGTACTTCTTCACTGGTAATCCTTGCTTTTAACAGTTGTAATGAGATCACTGAGTCAGTGAGTTAAACCTGAGAACTGGATCAGTCAGATTTAGAAATGGAATGACTTCACTGACTAACTGACTTTCGTTTGTCAGCCTGGGAACTATAAGAGGACGGTGAAACGCATTGACGATGGCTACAAACTATGCAATGAGCTGGTCAGCTGCTTCCAGGAGCGGGCTAAGATTGAGAAGGGCTATTCCCAGCAACTTAGTGACTGGGCCAGGAAATGGAGGGGTGTTGTGGAGAAAGGTGAGCATGACTTTGATTCTTATAGTTTATCCTCCTCTAGCAGATTACATCAACACATTCTGTTCCCATGAGCTGATGAGTGTGTCCTGTGATATGTCATCTATTATCTTTCATGTCATGCATCATTTCTTTAGCAACCCGTGTATATTGGATATACCTGATTTTGACTGCACTCCATGCATGCACAGATGTGTTTTAAACACTTGGAAATTTAATAGCAAGAACAGTAAATTTTAAATGTTTGATTTTGAAAAAATCAACCGTGTATATATATGCAGTTTAAATAAACCACAGTATTTTCTATTGACCTTAAGAAAAGTCAAGGATATGCACGGATTACCTCCCAGTGAGAGTCTCAGGCTGGCCACATATTCACTAACCAGATCATGTGACCTTAAAGGGGCAGACATACAGACCTACAATTATTATACAGTAGACTTGGGTTTTGAGCCGACAGATGAAACTAAATTCTTATTTCTGTCCTGTAGGCCCACAGTATGGGACTCTGGAAAAGGCCTGGCATGCTTTCATGAATGCTGCAGATAGACTGAGTGACATCCACATGGAACTAAAAGAGAAACTGGTTGTTGAAGACAGCGAAAAGATTAAAAACTGGCAGAAGGATGCCTTCCACAAGCAAATGATGGGTGGATTCCGTGAGACCAAAGATGCTGACGAAGGCTTCCGCAAGGCCCAGAAACCCTGGGTCCGAAAACTGAAGGATGTGAGTCTCGTCCTGTGCAGAATACAAATTATTAGCCTGAATTTCATCAATTAAACAATGAGAGATTTTTTTTTTTTTGAATGTGAATTTAGACAAAAGTCAGAAATCTGTTTTTTATACGTGGTGACCAGTGAATGTCAAGCTGACTAAATGACCAATGGCTGGCCCATGGGATTTATTTGTTGTATTTGAAGTGTTTTTAGGACATATGATAGCTTTATATAACTATATATACTATATATACAGTATACATTATGATGAATTAAATACGAAATAATCTTTATTTTTGGGTGAGCTGTCATTTTCAAAACAGTGTTTAAAGAGATTACGTGTGCTTAAAGTGCATTTCGTTTCAAGTTAATAGTATTTTATAATAGTTTCTAATATCTTCTCTTCTGTAGGTGGACTCTACCAAAAAGAGTTACCACCAAGCCCGGAAGGAAGAGCGCACGGCATTGACTCGTGAAACTCATGCCAAGGCTGACACCACCAAATCCCAGGAAGAGGTCCGCAAGTTCACAGATCGCCTGGAGAAATGCACCCAAGAGTCAGAGAAGGTAGCATGAGAAAAAGCATGAACACAGCAGTTTTTCAGTTTTATAAAGGATTATAGTCATGTGCGTTTTTACATTGGTAATTACGGTATTAGCTAGTCTGCAACTGCCCTGTCTAGTCTGAAGGAGATGGGTGGGGATTGAAATGACAGAATTTCCTTAAACTTGGACAAGACTTGGCTTGTTTATTGCTTGTGCCAATAGCAAGGCCCCTGTGATGATGCCTTTGGACTTGTTGTGACAATACAAAATTATGGGTGTGCATAGCATGTTGAATGTGTAGTTTCATTCATAAAAATATGCTTCCTGCAGTTTGGCTCCTCAAAGGGAAACATCAAGCAATTTTATGTTTTATGAAAAAAATTTAGCTTTAATTTTTCTGTAAATTTATGAAAGCAGACTTTGTCTGTTTTATGCACGATCATTAAATTCAAATGAGTACATTTGCATTTGATTTAACACATGCTTTGATCCAAAGTAATACAGCTTGCTTTTTTCAGATTCAACAACCCTTGATCCAAACGTTGTGCGTTGGTGCATTAGATGTATTCTGAGTATTCAGAACAGGAAATTATGATCTTTGGAATTGACCTTGCAAACTGTGTCCCATGACTCTGTCCCATGAACTTGCACTTTTGTTTGGACATTTTCCCTCAGGCTAAGGAGCGTTATGAGAGAGCCCTGGATGAGCTGAATCGCTGTAACCCGCGTTACATGGAAGACATGGAGCAAGTGTTTGAAATCACACAGGAGGCAGAAAAAAAGAGGCTTTGCTTTTTTAAAGAAGTGCTGCAGGACATACACCAGCACATGGACCTCTCCAGCAATGATGGGTTAGTTTCTCTGCTTCACTGTCTACTAGACACTTATCTACTAGGACAACACACTAATCAAAATATTTTATTTGAAACTCTGCAACAAATCACATGCACCACATAAATGACATTTAGAGTCCAGTAAAGCACAATGCAGCTAATAACTGCTATGCATAATAATATGTACACACATTGTGGAATTATTGTAAATTGGATTCACAGTATTTTCAGTATTTGGTCTAGTGTGTGGATATTAATAATATGCCTTTTCCTTGTCTTTAACCACCTTTCTTGGCTAGTAATTCTCACTGGCTTGTCACAGTGCATTCCAGGATTGTCTTATCTATAAGAGACTTTTTAGTTGACAATTCCATATATAAACAGAGTTTTGGAAGTTAGACTTTACCTTCATACAGTGCGTGCCATTGTAAATAGTCTATCCCTCATAGCTTTATTCTCATCCATGTAAAATTGAAAACAGCATCTACCCCAACTGAGACTTATAGAGTTAGCAGTGGTGCTTGAGCTAGACACTGATAATTTATCGTAGCACTTCAGTTTACATTCCTGGTCCACATGTACATACTATGTGCTTGTTTTTCTAATTACAATCACTGGATAATAACTGGGTACTCTCCCTGAAACTATCCCTAAACCTAACCCTAACCCATGTATTATCAGTATTTCTTAGGTAATTACACTGTAAGCACAAAGAAGTGCACAAACTGTAAAAATAAACCAATTTTGTTCACTGAGCTTGATGCAGTGTACTCTGCTTTTTTGGATTTTTAATAGAAATATGTATTTTTAATGGTTTTGTTAGGCAGTGGATAAGATAATTTACTTAGTAGTGACATTGCTAGTTTGTGTTAGCTGAGATTTGAATGTTGGCAGAATTTAGCAATGTTTTGAATAGTTTACAAATGCTGTCTAGTTGGGCGGCTTGAGCCACAGAGATTGACAGTCAAAGAACACAGTTTTGAGTTGTTCAATTAAACATGACATGAGACAAATGGCGAGTTCTGTCTTAAAATGTACTCAATGTCAAAGTCCTGATTTATATCCACAATTTCAGTAACTTCAGGCCCTTGAAATAGTTTCTGGTCATTAATGTGTCTCATAGTAAAAAATGAAATAAATGAAGAATGTTAACCATTAATAAGTGCTTATTTGTTTTTCCAGGCTCTCTGTTATCATTTTGTTTACTTAATGAGGAATTCTGAGCATGTCGTTGACTATTAACCAGGGTCATTTCAAAAGAGCTGAAAGCTAGTGTAACTTCTTCATGTGTCCTTTTTGTTTTTTAATCAGTGAACATACCTTTCGTTTTGTGTTTCGGTGTTAGCCTAAGCAGTATAGAGTTACCTGTTCAGAATAGCAACAAAAACAACACCCTTCAAACCTGTCTCTGCAGTTTTGCACAGTTGTTTACTTTTGTTGAGCTGTAATTATAGGGCTGGTGCTGAGCAGTGTGGTAATCATATATAGCTTAGTTTCGTGTACTGGAATCTTTGTGTTTACTTTATCCCTCCCTCATTCTTTGTATTTCCATGGTACTTCATGTTCCTGCCTCTTTTGTTCTGTTAGCAGTGGTAAAAAAAAATTAAAAACTAGATTTCAACTTTTTCTCTTTTAAAGAAAGTCCTGGTCCGAACAAAACTCGTCAACAGGACACTAGCATATAGAGGTGGTTTGGGCATTACTGTATGGCTACTAGGGTGTTAAAAAATCTCATCAAGTGTCTGTGGCGTTTGCTCCGGCCTTGGTGCACTTTTAGGGAAAAAAAAACAGAAGTATTTTCAAAAGCTATTTGAGTGCATGCAACTGGTGCTGGTGTTAATTATTAATTATTGTAAATGAAAATCATATTTAGGTCATGACTGCTGGTTATTTGTTAACTAAAACTAAAAGAGGGAGCTCCCATTGAAATGCTTGAACATACACGTCCACATTTCTGTGCGCCATGTGATGTCTATGCATGTCTACATGTATATGTATTGAAATACTATTTGTTGAAATGTGTACAAATTGAATTTTTCCTCATTTTTAAATAACTGGGTATATTTATTTCCACTTGTTTGCATATTTGAATGGTCAGTAACAGGTTTAATTTTAATATTTTGAGATTGTAAAAAAAAGTGTATACAGTAAAAAAAAAAAAGAAGATATCTATAGATTTAGATAAATACAGAGATATATATTCAGTGGGTACGGTAAGTATTCAGACCCCCTTAAATTTTTCACTCTGTTATATTGCAGCCATTTGCATATTTTTTTTTACTCATTAATGTACACACAGCTCCCCATATTGACAGAAAAACACAGAATTGTTGTCATTTTTGCAGATTTATTAAAAGATTTATTTTCTGTCAATATGTGGTGCTGTGTGTACATTAATGAGAAAAAAAATGTACTTATGAAATTAAACGATTTTAGCAAATGGCTGCATTGAACAATTTAAGGGGATCTGAATACTTTCTCTTCCCACTGCATATGTGTGTGTGTGTGTGTATCAATCACTTTTATTTATATAGCGCTTTTAACAATACAGATTGTAGCAAAGCACTAAACATTATCAAGAAGGAAAATAGAGTAATGGTAATATATAATGACGAGATTAAACTTTATTTATCAAATGCAGAGATGGCCTCTGTAGTCAAAACGACGATAATCACTAGAAATCAAGTGTCCCCAACTAAGTAAGCTAGAGGTGACAGCAGCAAGGAACCAGAACCCCATCCATTTGAGAATGGGGGAAAAAAATCCTTGGGAGAAACCAGACTTAGTTGGCGCCTGGATGCCCAGCACCTCATTTGCAGTTAAATTTAAAGTGCATGTCAGATTTTGCAAAGGACTTAAAGTGTGTGTGTGCATATGTATATGTTTATATCTAATTTATTTAATAATAAATTAATTTATTTCTAAAACATTTCTGCTATATACATATTACAAGGTACAAATATAAGGTACTGTACAAAGTTGTCTTTTAAAGGGCACTGCTCCAGTGACAAGCTGTTTCGTTTTGTGTGTGTGTGTGTGACATTTTGCAAAAAATCTCAAACAAAAATATTTTTTTCCTTGTTTTTAAAGTATGATCAATAGTGATAGCAATGTTTGTCTTAGCAACAGCCATCATTTAAAGTTGATGTTGGCTGTATTTTTTTTAAACATACACTTCCTTGTGCATAAAAAAAAAACCTACAAAAAAAACTTGTCCTGTGGAAAATCCCTATGCAGATTTCGAGGCCTGTACCGAGACCTCAGCCAGACCATCAACACAGCCAATGACTCGGAGGACCTCAGGTGGTGGAGGAACACCCATGGCCCTGGCATGAGCATGAATTGGCCCCAGTTTGAGGTATAGTAAATTCTCTTCTCTGCAAAATGCAGTTTTGATTAGAATATTTGCTACATGACAGAATGCCAGGAAAAAATGAAGACCAGACTACAAATATAAATGCTAACATTTGCTTAGAAAAGATATGACATCCGTGGACCAAAACACTGCTGTGGAGTCGTCAACCATAGAGCCGTTTTGGGCCCCGGGCTCCACTGGTGGTGAATTTCTAATAGGCTGAGTGTGAATGAGCTGTTGTCTTTGCACGGCCCATGAGTGGGTTCTGGAATGTTGGATCCCTCTCCCTAATGGCAATCCTTCCCCCTTCCTTCCCAGCCCTCCGCACAACACAAACACACACAGACACACAGTGGCAGTGTCAGCATCTCCATTTGTGTAAATGAGGTTTGTACACAACTGTGTGTGTACGGATGTTTTGTGGAGTGTCTGAAATGTAGAAATCCTCCATGGTGTGAATGCAGTAGTAGGGAAGTGAATAGCGGTCACAGAGCTAAAACTAAGCTTTTAGTCAGGTTTGCCCAGGTAAGTAACACCTCCAGAGGAATCTTCTGGCATCCTCCCGGTTCTGCCAGCACACTATAGTCCTTTGTGTGGCTGTAAAAAGGCATAGACTCTTTCTCTGCAAAAGAGATCGAAGGCAGACTGGATGATGGTCTCGCATGTGACTATGAATATAAGTGCTTTTATGTCACAGTCACACTGTGTGACTGATCTGTTTTCTTGTTCTGCTTTAAGACCAAGTTATTTACTGGACGGATGGACAGATCCATATATACATATACACCAAACAACTTCTGGGTGTGAAATAATGCAATATAATATAACAGCCTTTTGTAAAAGCCTAAAACAGTATTTTACTTTTATTTTTTTATACATAATTTAAATCCAAACATAATAGCAATGGGAGGTAGTGAGTGTACCACAAATTGGTTTCATGTTAATGATGGATTTTCACATTTCATGTTTTAACAGGAGTGGTCACCAGAAGCAAACCGATCTATCATTCGAAGAGACAGAAACAGTCGTTCTGATGACGTGGTCACTCTGACTAATATTGTCTCAGCAGGAGACGAACCCCCGAAGACTCCACAGGAAACTACGAGGTACATCTAACCACTGCATAATCACATTCTCATGTGCAAAGAAAATTCTTGGATTGTTTTTCATTTAAATATAAAAAAAGTTGAAATGTAAAAACAATGTAGTTCATTGAAACATAATTTAGAAATAAATTGAAAAATGTAAAATATGATTTAAACATTTGTCATATATTTATTTATATATATATATATATATATATTCTTTAAATAGATATTTATATGTATACACTTACGTGCAACAGACAGGAACTGTTCTTTACAAGCCTTCGCAAAATAACGCTCCTCAGTTTTTAATACAGCCAGCGTAAAAGACTTCAGTACCCACGTGTCAATGATGCAATGTGGAGTTACTCCGAGGTAATTGTTGCCCCACTTACCTGACAAATAATTTGTCACACTGCGCATGTGTAAAATGCGTAAAAAAATGTACGTTATTAACGTCGTTAAAGCGTTTTTTTGACAGCCCTAAAATATATATATATTAGTATTATTATTAGTATTAGTATTAGTAGTCAACATTCAAAGTGAATCAAAACCTTTCAAAAAAGTTGTCCTAAGACAAGAATAGGTGTTGTTTTTGATTTTAGGACAACTTTGACGAAAGGTTTTGATCCACTTCGAGTGTTGACTACTGTGTGTATATACTGTATATGCAGTATATGGTTTATTAATACATATTGTCCTTAATCAAGTTTCATTTTTTTGACCTTTAAATTTAACATTTTGGCTCTTTTTTTACAGTTCCCTTCTGTGTGAGGGGAGAAGGTTGATTTTAAAATGGTGACAAATGAGATTTTAGCAATTACAGTAATTGATTGAATAAATGTGTGTATAAAAAAAAATAATAATACTGATCCAAAGAGCAGAGTGCCTGATGACTGTATAATTTACTGATGTCAGATAAGGTGCACACAAAATGGGTGCAACATGAAAGCAAAGAACATTTTTTAGCCACCCAAATATAGATATACAGATTTTTGAGTATCATATTCTGCTACAAAAATAATCTAACTTTTAATTACAGTGTTGTATTTTGAAGTGGAGGGTTGCTGTTGTTTTGTTTTTTTTAATTATCCTGGCAACAGTTCTTCCCTGAGGGCTTCACTCGCTGCTTATAGAACCAGCTACACCAATTAGCACGGAGTCAGCGTATTCAAACTATGTGTGTATATGTATGTGTGTGTATATGTATGTGTGTGTATTAGGGTAGCAAGATAACATGGGATCAAGGGAGGTCCATGGCATTAGCTAAATGAAGTGCCTGGAAAGAACTGAGAAGGTCCTTTAGATGGCTCATGTTTGTGTGTTGTATCTGAATCTCTCTCACAGGGAACACGGGCACACAGGAGAATGCCTGTTAAATTGCAGTATTAAACATGGCCTTTTGCAGCTTCCTGCTTATTAGTCTGGTCTCTGTTGACTCTTAAACCCACAGGTGGCTTGAGGCGGATGGCTATTATGAGAACCTAAGTGGCTATGCACCGGGACTGTCAGTGCAACTTTCTTTTTTTTATTGACCTCCTCGCTCTGAGTACAAACAACAGCTCTGTTCTAAAACCTAGTTAGCAGCCTACCTAGACAGTATTTTAAGGAATCATGGATAAACACCAGTATCCATGTAATGTAATGCAGTATTGATACACAAACTCCAGCAACCGTAAATATTCAGTCTGTCAAATTTATCTTTGATTTTGGCCGAAATGGTTCTGGAAGGCCATAATCATTAAATAAAATTGTGACGTTCAAATAGCACTTTTAAGATATCACTTTATCACTGACTATTTTGTGAATGCAATGTGAATAAGCCACGCCCGATAAATTGGTCAGTCATGTTGATGCTTGGACTGTCAATTTATCTTATTTTATAAAATCTTTTAAGGAAAAGTTAAGCATTTTTGAGGATCCATTGACTGTAGATTAGAATATGGTGTTAGAAGGCATCTGCCTATTTAGGCAGCAAATATCAAGGTAGCTTACTAGGTTTTGGAACATAGCTAACCAGATCTTCAAAACAAGGACATTTTGAGATCTATTACCCTTATGTAGTTTCTATTCTATTAGTTTCTATTAAGATGAATCGAATGAACCTATTTGATCCCAATCCTTGTGAGAGCCAATCATTTTTTTTCTTTAGTAGTTCCAAGCTAAAAAAATTTTCAGAGCATTATTCTTGATTCAAGTTTTTTCAAGCTCTTTGAAAATCAACACGTATCCTCGTTTCTACTAGTACTGCTTTACACTATTTTTCATTGAGTAAATATTGAAGGAATGTTCTGGGTTCAGTACAAGTTGAGCTCTGTTGACCGCATCTGTGGGGCAAGATCAAGATAAGCTTTACACAGTTTTGAAAGTATTATCATTAAACCTAAACCGTGTTTCATGTGGATAACACATAGTCCATAGTACAGTAAAATCCTCCTAGGGGAAGTATATTGGAGATGGAAAAGCAGCTCCACCACTAAATGCACAATTTTGACATTATTACTGCATCAATAACGCATTTTAGTATGAAAGAGTTAACAAAAACACTAGCTGCATAGATCTGATTTTTAAGCCCTCTGGAATGTTTTGTTCCTTAAGCCCAAAGTAAATTCAGTTATGACAAAGATGTTTGAAGAATGCATGCAAGTGCCTTTTTCAAAAAGTTTTCCGTTTGATAGCATGCACACACACATCCAGTATGTGCACTATATTTGCAATATCTTAACCCTCACAAAAGCTTATCAGCATAGGCATCTTTTATGGTTGCATCTTCAGTAGTTTGTTTTTTTTTTCCATTTTGAGGTCTGCGCAGGAATGATTTTTTTAGGCACACTTTTACAATATTCTGTATTCAATATTTTTTTCCCATCTGCAGCTTTGTTATAACCACTCAGATCTCGTTCAGATGCCAATTTCCACATGCATGTCTTCTCACCTCACCTTGTTGCATTTGTCGCAGCAGGGGAAAAAAGCACTGTTGTGAGCACGTCACTATCTTTAACAGTGTTGCCAAGTCAGCGGTTATTCCCGTGGTATAGAGCTATATTTGTATTGCTGCCATGGGCTTTTTTTTTTTTTTTTTTTTTTAAGAGTTCGATTGACAGGTGATCTGACAAATCATACCACTGACTCTGATAATTTGACTGACAAACAAACCAGGTGAAAAGACAGGAGGGTAGAATCATGGTGGACTTGAACCCAAAAAATGGGTGACAGAAACAAGTTTATTTCATGATATAACCAGTAAAGATGAAGAGATGATTGGACGACACATTCAAACAAGAGTTTTGTGGCTCTTAAATGTTTTTCAATACAACAAAATTTAAATGCTGAGCATTTTTCATACTAAAAGTAACCTTCTTTGTCTTTTCTGTAGCCACGTTGCCAGTTTTCTCTTTGCTCTGTGATGTATTTTTTACTCTGTGAGAACTTGATGTCTAGTGTGAGAGGACCATGGCTTGTCGGACAAAGCAACAGTAACAAATTGAGGGCGTTTTTTTGTAAAGGGTCAGGGTTGAGCTAGTTTTGAGTACCAATTGGGCTGGGTTTTTTTTTTTTTTTCCAGACCTGGCAACCCTCGTCTTTCACTTCCACTCAGAAATTCAGCCATAAGCTGGATAGTATTTACATCATGCGCACTGTGTACATACATTAACCTAAATATACTTCAGTCTCAAGACTTCAACTTTTTGCGCATGACTGTAAATTTGATTGAACATTGAAATTAGTTTCTGTTATAATCCACAGCATGCCACAGATTATACAAATTAATTCCTTCCATTTAGCTTAACTCTCAACGATCAATTTTCCTCTTTCTATTAAAATGATTTGTTTTCTAATTGATCTTCTGCTTCTTTTCACACAGAGCTGGTAAAGACTACTCCTCAGACTGGTCAGACGAAGAGAGCCCCAAAAAATACATCGCAGCCAATGGGGTGGACGAGGAGGAGAAGGTAGTCGGGGTTCGTGTTAAAGCGCTGTATGATTACACAGGGCAGGAGGCTGATGAGCTGAGCTTTAAAGCAGGTATTAATCCCTACTAATGCTTATTAATGCCACACACATGAACATACACATGGCTGCAGCTTGTGGATTCATCAAACCCCTTTTCTTTGCTCGTCCTTTGCTTTTTCGATGCCTTGCTGTGCATGCTAGTGCAGTTATTTCAAAACAAGGCATTGCAGAAAGGATGACATGAAATGGGGATTGTCAGTCTAAGCATGTGCAGATGTGTGTGATTAAACCATACATGTTACATGGGTTTATTTGAGACTGCTTCCTCATATTTAGACAAAACCCATGAAACTGCTTTGGAACTAGTTAACTGACACACAGCACAAATATACTTGTTTCCAATATGGCTGTGCTAGAATTAAAAACCAATAGAAGCAACAAAACAAAACGGGCAAAGAATGGTTTAAAATGAGCTGTTATAGAGAAATATTTGCTTTTAATGGAAATCGGAATCTAATTCACAAAGAGGTTAACCTTTGACCTTGTTTTTAGAGTGTTTCAGAGTAAAGTTCACATCAGGCATCCTAATAAATCAATAGTTTCCTTGGGTGATCAGCTGATTCCTGGATGTTTATGAATTATCTGAATTAAAACGCTTCCCAAAAGTCACTAAATGGGATCAGTTAAAGCAGAGCCCTCCACTCTGATTGGCTGGAGATATTTTAGCTCCAGCTTAGTCTGAGTTTAGGTGACAACTGACACATATCTAGCCAGCACACCAAAAATATTTAGCATTTGCGTCTGTGCTGCAGGGATATTTTAGAGTAATGTAGAATGAGGTTAAATTAAGTCTCAAGGTCAGCACTAAACGGCCAGGGCAAGAATAATGAAACAATCTCATTTGGCCTCGTTTGCTAGAGTAGAGCTTAACTGGATAGATGAGCAGGTCCCAGGATCCACCTGGAGGATTTTTAAAAAGGCACGCATGCTTTAAATATTATATAAAGCTTAAAGGATTCATTCAGGTTATTTATGAACACAAGATACTGCCAAAATTGGTCAAGCCAGGAGCTTTAACAAAGCGTGCAGTAGCAGAAATGCAAAGACTGACACCTGGTGGTCATTTCCTGAAGGGTTTTCTTTTTACTTTTTCACAGAGGTAAATTATAAAGGTCTACTCATACTTGTTTGTTGCATTGCCTGATATCAGTCATCCTGAGTTCATACTGACACCTAGTGGTGTGGATGTAGCATGATTCTAAAGCTAATTATTCCTTATGTGTGAAACGTATGACAAACTCAGTGTGTTATGTTCCTACGAGAACCATTGTTTTAAAGTAGGTGTTAAATGTCACATTTAATTCAGTATTACTGAATTTCTCTTTAATTGTTTGTTAAAATTGTTTCAAAGTAAATCCTAAAAAATATCTCCATTGTTCCTCCAGCAAACCTTATATAGGTGCATAGAGATGAACTGAGCATGACACCTGGTTTTTGCTCGATGTGTCCGTACAGGTATGAGGGTGTGTGAAACAAATACCTGACATCATTGTGGCACTTGCGAAACTGTATGTTGACTCTGCAAGGCTTGACTTTACACAGTCATGCACATCCCAGTCTGGAGCCATGAGGCTGAAGTGATAATTAGGGATTTACTAATATTATAATTCTGCCCAGTATCAGTTAACCAGTAATTATTTTCATGATTATATAATGCCATAAATGTCTGATGGTAAAATTTAATTTTTTATTTTATTTTATATTTCGTTTGAAAAAAAAACAACAACAAAATAACCCCACTGTTCAAAAGTTTAGGGTTAGTAAGTTATTAATTTATGTTTTATGTTTTAGAATGACATCATCTATGCTAATCAATACAGGCAGATCAAAAATACACTAAAAACTAAAATGATGAAATATAAATACAATCCAAAATAACCATTTGAGTGTATTTTAAAATGTGATTTATTCTTGAGATGAAAAAGCTGAATTTTCAGCACCATTGCTCCAGTCTTTGCTCCAGTGTCACATGATCTTTCAATCATTCTAATATGTTGCTTAAGAAATATTTCTCAACTGTTGTGCTGCCTGATATTTTACATGATTTATGAAATGAAAATACTTTTTACATTATTGTTTCATGAGTAGCAATCAACAGCATTTATTTGAAATGGAAATGTAATCATAAATGTCTTCGATGCCGAACATCTGCATCCTTGCTGAATTTTGTAAAACGTACCAAAAATATTATTATGCAATATAAAATATGCTAATTCTTTTTAGGTTTTGTTATTGATTAAAGTAAACTATTAGTATTATTGTAAGTGTTTAAATAAGTATTAGATGACTGCAAAATGTAATATAAATAATAAATGCAACTTAAAAGAAATCCCATTATAATGAAGTATAGCACAGAGTCATGTAATATGAAAATTATGAGAGGTGTGAGCTGCAACTAAAACAAAAACGCCTGCCTGTGCCTCCCGTCAGAAAGCTAAAATTAAAATCACCTTTGAAAGGGGCTGATGCGTCATTATACATAGGGCAGTCATAACCCTTCATGAGAAAATGTTTCTTATTTGGTTATATACACATTTAAAGGGGATTGTCCTAAAGTTGTCCTAAAACCAAAATGCGTTTCTAATTAACTTTTTTGATCCATGCCACCGTTTTTCCAGATTGTACTATTTTCTTCGCTTAACTTAGAAGATTTGATCTCTCCCGTCTCAGTGCGTGCACTTAATTGCTCTAGCACGTGGCACCACTATGCTAGAGTTTAGCTTCCGTCGTACATAATAGTTATCTTTTTTTTTAAATTGCCTTGCTTTTATTTAGTGTCACCATACTTACTCGTGTAACTAGTCGTGTAACTGTCTTTAAATAGTGAAAACTTGGAAGTGTTTGGTGATTTAATAAATTCATCCCTGTTTGGATTTAGGCAATGGCTAGACGCTAAAACTCTAAACTAGTGGCGCTGCACGCTCGTGCGATTAAGTAAACACACTGAGACGGAAGAGATATGCATCAACTCTTCTAAGTTGAGTGAAGAACATAGTTTGATATGGAAAAACTGTGTTGCTTTCCTCTAAAAGGTTTATTATTACGTATAGCTGGGTTGCTACAGTCATGGCCAAAATTGTTGGCACCCTTGAAAGTATTTCTCACAGAAAAGTATTGCATTATGTCAAACTTGCTTTTTTTCCTCCCTTTTGTTAATGTCACACAAAACTCCAAAATTTGGGATAAATAAGATTGTTTCAAGCATGTGATGCTCTTTTAAACTCATGTGGGGCAAGTAACAGGTGTGAGCAATATAAAAATCACACCTGAAAGCAGATAAAAAGCAGTAAAGTTCACTTAGTCTTTGCATTGTGTGTCTGTGTGTGCCACACTAAGCATGGACAACAGAAAGAGGAGAAGAGAACTGTGAGGACCTGAGAACCAAAATTGTGGAAAAATATCAACAATCTCAAGGTTACAAGTTCTGCTCCAGAGATCTAGATTTGCCTTTGTCCACAGTGCACAACATTATTAAGACGTTTGCAACTCAAAGCACTGTAGCTAATCACCCTGGACGTAGACGGAAGAGAAATAATTATGAAAAGTTGCAATGCAGGATAGTCCAGATGGTGGATAAGCCTCAAACAAGTTCCTCAGTAATTCAAGCTGTCCTGCAGGCTCAGGGAGCATCAGTGTCAGTGCGGACTATCCATCGAAATTTAAATGAAATGAAATGCTAAGGCAGGAGACATAAAAAAGCAAGACTACAGTTTGCCAAAATGTATTTGAGTAAGTCAAAATCCTTGTGGGAAAACGTCTTGTGGACAGATGAGGCCAAGATTGAGCTTTTTGGTAAAGCACATCATTATACTGTTTACTGAAAATCACAGTCAGCGCTCTGAACCGGTTCAAGGAACAAAAAACAGAAACTAATGACATTTAACCTGAACAAAAACAAAAAGAAAACAAAATCAATTTTAATCGTTCTGAACAGAAACGTTAATTTGAAATTGCAATTAACTGGTTAATAACGTTATTTCATTGTTCTCTTCTTATATTAATTTGGGTGATAAAAAAACATGAATTTGTGTGTGCAAATGCCATGTAGACTCATACAACGTCAAATGTCCGTGAAGCAGACGCCATTTCTCCGATGTGATGAGCTTGCCTCAAAAAACTACTGAGCAGGGAGCCTGCAGGATTTCTTTTGAGGGTAGCCTTCTCAAACAGCCTAATCACAACTTGCTAAAAATCTATAGATATAAAACAGTTCAAGGCAAGGAAATCACATGTTAGTTTAAATGTTTAACCTAATTTGTTATACGCCCAATTAGAGGGCCATTGTAATCGCTTGCATATTATTTTTTCAGTAGAAACTGAAATACGCTGTCATTTTTGCTCATAAAGGTAAAAGTAATACAGAACGGTAAAATAGCTACCTTTTATTTCTGTACATTTACAATATCAACAAAACTTTGTTCCTTGTTATTTTATATAAAGCACAGACGGTTTCTGCTTTCTGCTAGAACAGGAACAGAACAGAAGCGCTTCATAAACCGAAACTCACAGAACTGACTCACAGATATAAATATATAAATCTTTTAATTATTACTTTTAAATGAAATTCGTTAATTGAACAAACTAGGTGCTATTGCTATAGTTCTATCTCATGAAAGTGAATATAGCATGGTTTTATTTCATTGATATTTTTTCTATGACAAATCGTCTGATAAATCGCTGTAAAATTGAAGGAATACTGGCCAAAATGCCCGGGAATCATAACAGTAACCTGCAGAGGCACATTCAGCGTCCATCTGACATCCAATATTTTGATCAGTCGAGCAATAAAAGATCAGCATGCAGCAGATGGACAAACCACTCTGTGGTGAAAAAGCGGAAGACAAGATTTACCTCATTTAACAAGAAAATATTTTATTTTTATTTTACTCGAACCGGTTTACTTTCGGTTGTAAGACACATGATGTACAAATAAAACGACATGCAAATTGGTTTAATAGTTTGGAAATATAATATCAAGTATGTTATTAAATGACAAACACACACACATATTTATATATCAGTAAGATATTTAATGGTTTTTAAAGATGTTAGATGTCTAATACTGAATTAGATGTTTTAGAAAAAAAAAAACGTTATTAACCGGTATCTTTTTTCTAGAAAACCGTTTTCTTAACGCATTGTTTAATGTGGAACGCAAGAACAGAAATGTTAAAATATCAATTCTGCTCAGAGAGAACCAAATGTATTTTTTTGTTTTAGTTTTTAAGCCCTGATCACAGTACCTACAGTCAAATATAGAGAAGGTTCAAAGATGTTTTGGGGTTGTTTTGTTGCCTCTCGCACTGGGTGCCTTGACTGTGTGCAAGGCATCATGAAATCTGAGGATTACCAAAGGATTTTGGGTCGCGCTGTTGGGCTCAGTGTCAGAAAGCTGGGTTTGCGTCCGAGATCTTGGGTCTTCCAGCAGGACAATGACCCCAAACATACTTTAGAACTCTCCAGCAATGAGTCCAGATCTAAATCCCATTGAACACCTGTGGAAAGATCCTAAAATTGCTGTTGGGAAAAGGTGCCCTTCCAGTATGAGAGACCTGAAGCAATTGTGGTTCAAAATTCCGGGTGAGAGGTGTTAGAAGCTTACTGATGGTTATAGGAGGCGACTGATTTCAGTATTTTTTTTTTGTCCAAAGGGTGTGCAACCAAATATTAAGTTAAGGGTGCCAATAATTTTGTCCAGCCAATTTTTGGAGTTTTGCAACATTGTCAAGTTTGCTTTTTTTTTTTTCTCTCTAATACACGCAAAGGGAAAAACATGTGTATAGCAAAACATGTGTTAATGCAATACTTTTCTGTGAGAAATACTTGACTTTCTGGAAAAATTTCAGGGGTGCCAACAATTTTGACACATATTGATTTTGTGGTTATAATGTGTTTTATATTGTCCTATGCAAACGTCTGATTGAAAAAGCGTGGTATTATGAGATGCATGTGTGTGTCGTTCAGGTGAAGAGTTAATGAAGCTGGGTGAGGAGGACGAGCAGGGCTGGTGTAAAGGACAGCTGACCAGCGGAGAAGTAGGCCTCTACCCTGCTAACTACGTCCAAACCCTCACATCCTGATGAGCCGCTCCGCTCTGAACGAGACCCACACCTTCACCGTGGCAGCCGTGAGGAACAACAGCAGCTGTGTGGAGTACACAGCCATGCATCTGCATGATGGACTGAATGCCACGATACACCAGGAGATCAGAGAGGAGTGTGCAGATCAGTGTTTTATTTTTTGTTTTTCCGCTGACACGCTAGAGGACTTTGAGATTAGTTAGTCCCCCTTTGTCCTTGTGCTTACTGAAAGATCAGTGCCTTTATTGTACAATGCCACAGACATTCACAACACGGCACACGACTGAATGGACAGCTCGTATGTCTGAATCACTTTCGGTCGCCACTGTGGGATTTGTTTTGATAGATGATCAGTAGTATTTGACATTTCAGTTACATATGAGAAGCATTTCAAGTATTTGATCAAATCTCAGCTGACTTTATATAAATATATATCAGGTTTTACAAATCTTTCATAAGAAGCGTGTTAGTGTGTTGATATTTTGTGTAATGTTACATTGTTCCAGATAAACTGAACCTTTCTTTGGCTGTAGTTGGAAATTGAAGGATTCTTCATTGTGTATTTACCTTACCGTTTTCACAAAGATATATGGATTTATAATATACAAACTATCACTGGGCAGATTCTCTCAGTCGCCCTTTGGAATCTGGAGTCTGGGATTCTTGTCAAAAGGATTTGAGAGGAGATTCTGAAATCTTTTCGGTGGGATTGTTTTACTTTTTTTAATTTATCTTTTTGTTTTTATTTGGATTGCAGGAAGGTTTCTGTTGTCAAATGAGAGAAAGTATAAGAGAACGAGCAAACCTCTGGACTTGTGGTCTTGATAAGATGCGTGTGTATGTGTGAGTGCTCATGGGAAATATATCCATTTCCACATGCTCTGCCTCCAATGTGCCCCACTGTGAACATGGTTTTACGTGAAACTACTGTAACAGCCAATACTAATCAATGTAAAAATACCAAATAAAACTGAATGAGATTCTTATTGTTGTTTAGTGGCTGTGATGCTGCTTAAACAAAGTTCTACATTAATGGTCTTTAATAATTTCATTAAAGTTGAAAGGTTCTTCACTAGAGTTTACTGCTGATTTGGTTCTCTTGAGGTTAGAGGTATTATATAGTGTGTACTGTACTAAATACTATATTAAATACTTTCCCCCCCTCAAAATATTGCAAATATATTTGCAAATATCATCAGGCAGTTACTGGGTGGATGACATGATATTTCAAGTAGTCATGCAGTATTACAAATATAATAAACTTTTACTTTTCTGAATCTTTTCTTAAATATATTTTTTAATTATGCATGCCATTTTTATGACCTCATACTAATAGTCCACTTCAAGAAGCATTTAAGAACCAAAATAAACGGTGAGATTTATATAGAAAAATCTTACTTGCACTTAAAATAACCATAGAATTTTTAAAAGCGAATTGAATTCAAACTATTTATTGTCATTCTAAACATTAAGATTACCATTGCTGTTCACAAGCACAGACGGACAAACTGAAATATGTGGGTCACTGACAAACACAAAAAAGCAAACAGGCTATCAAGAAGGGTTAAATGAACCGTGTTTAGGAATCGTATTAAATTTGAGCATTACCCAAATGCATAAACCTAAACTCTGAATGAATTATTGTCTGCGTTTGCAGTCAGAAGTTGTTTTCGTCTGTGAATATCAAACATAACATTTCAAGTACATTTTACAATATTCATTTGTCTCACTGTTTGTCTTTTCAGCACATGAGGATGTTTTTGGCAAATGCATTTCAAGAGTTTTCATATTTTTTACCATTTTTTTTGTGCAATCCAAACCTTATGAAGTCCGTAGAAATCACTGGCATCACTTAGGATGCTTTTGGAAAACAACCTATACAACCAGTGTGAGAAAAAACTTGAGTCAAAATAAACAATTCCCAAATAATGCAATCTCCAGAAATCTTTGCGGTGGAGCTGAAGAGACATGTCAGGTGACTCCATGCTCAAACATGCCTCTGTGAGACACTTTGAGGGTGAGCACTGAACTCTTGAGTAATGAACTTTTCTCTGACAGTCTGTTTGTACAGTATTTCAATCTTGGGATTTAGCATTTCTATAAGTATCGCATAAGAAAACGTTACGACTCCAAATGTGTTTTACCAAACAGGCCTGTTATGAGGTACAGCGTTCAGTCACTCATCATAGTCCCTTTATTCCTTTTTAAAGTGTCACACATCCTTTGACAAAATCAGCAACAAAAAACAGTATTGTTTTAAGAGTATGTTCAGCAGAAACAGAAATCTTTCTGTCTTGCATATCCTTATGTCTCTGCAATATCATTACAAATGTAAAATATATTATCAAAGTAAATTTAGAAATATCTGTAAACACAAAATTGGTTCATCTGCTCTTCAAAAAGAAATTCACATTATTAATACAGGAGTTCTGTGGTTTTGTAATGGAACGATGGTGATATTCAGCGTGCGTCGAGCTCTTAGAGCTTTTTCTGCACTAGATCAGCAGTGAGGTTCTGTTTGCAGTCCCGCAGAGCTTTAATAAGATCCTCCACCCTGGCGCTTTCTTTCCTCTTCTTCATCCACTGTCTGATGAGCTCCCTCACCTGCTCCTCCAGGTCACGGCTGTGCTTCTCCTGGATGGCATCCAGCTGAGTGTCCTGAAGTCCAAGCTTTCTTCCAACTTGACGCCACTTTCTACCCACGTGTTCAACAATTACATCAGTTGCAATGCTTATTTTTTCTATTAAAAACACAGAAAGCATTTGAATTAGATTAGAATCTGAATTAAACAATTGTATGATTAAAATTGAGGTAAATATGACGTTCATTGCATTAAAAAAAACAAAAAAAACATTGCAAACAAATGATACAAGATCTTTTGGCCTTGCTTCAATTCCACTGCATCAATGCATCTTTCTTAAAAATAAATGCCACTTTGCTTTCACATTGTGTTACTGAATTGTAAAGTTACGCTTACAATCAGACGTTGCACTAAAGTGCTTTGTATTTTGACTACAAAAGTCTCACAATGATATATTTTCAAAATACAGTTTTTACATTTTTGTGTGAATCTAAAATATGAAAGTTTTTTTTTTAAATGAAGTCTAAAGTAAAGATTTTTATTTTACATTTAATTGCCTATTTTGTTTAATATGAGTATACTTAAAGCTGAATAAGTCCAATACTAAAAAATAATTGGTGAAGGCAAAGTATACCAGACTACTTGCACAAAATTAGTAAATAAGATATTTAAATGCATATTTTTTATGGTCAAAGCATAAGTTTTAACTGTGGGGACAAAATATATAATGCAATGCGGTATAATAATAAGCCCAAGTGATGTACAAAAAAAAGCTCAAATGGATTAGATGTACAAACTACTTTTATTTTAACATTGGTTTTTCAAAATATTTCGATAGTAACCATATAAATGTTTATCCTAATTCAGATTTTACAGCAAAAATACATGCATCAAGACCTAAAGGGTTTTTACTTACTAAACAAGTATCAACCAGAAAGCATAGGCTATGTGCAACAGGTTTTTCAGCAAAGTTAGGATTGGCTGCGTTGACAGTTCAAAGGCCTTAGAAATTCATATAGGCCTACAGTACCCAGGCTTTTATAGCTTTATTATAATTATTTTAATTAGACAACAAATTATAATTACTACTACTATTGAGTTACTACAGAGTTGCACAACAGTACTTAAAAAGTACTATTAAGAAGTGAATGTAAAGGAATAAATGTTAAAACCGGCTTGCTAGTTTGCATTTCACATATTAGTGATAAGACGGAAGAGCCAGCTCTACAAAGTAAACATCGCCTCCGTGACACAGCGGTACAAAACCAAAGAATTCATTTTAAAAAAGCACAAAAACTATACCTTAACCCGCCCCTAAGTCATCGTTTCACTTAAAAAATAACTGTAATTCAGAGTGTTAAGCAAAAAAAGATCGTCTACCTGCATTACGATCCGCATTGTTGGCTGTCAGTGAACAGCCTCCGTGTAATAAAACGCAAGTGTTCAGTAAAAGTAACGTTAGGTGATACAAACCTCGCTCTTTTGGGTCCGGTACATCAGGAGGGCTTCCTGTCGCTCCTGTCTCATACTCCTCTATTATGTCCAGAAGAGCTGCCTGGCCGATATTGTTTAGATGTGTTCGTAGAAGTTCAATGTTGTCAGGCCCAATTATGGCTCTTTCGATCAAGCACTCGAAAAGATCAATCCCTTTATTGATTTTCTCAAGCTTTTTCTTGCCGACTTCTGGACACAAGAACTTCAGACTTGACACATTCTCTTGAGTAAGTTTATCAGAGATCGCTAGTAACATGGCTCTGAATCCGCTGTTATCCATGATGTGTTTGAAAGCTAACACAAGTAACTTCAGCACTACCGCATCTCGCGCTTTCGATTTCAGCTCCGGCTCTCTCGCGTTAGCCAAAAAAACCCTCCCTCGTGTCCATAGACCGTGAAAAACAGCGTGTCCTAAAAGCCCCCCAGCTCCTGGTGGGTCAGCTAGAAACCAAAAACGACACCCGCTAACAGCTTCAGCTCGTCTGAAGCACTCTTTTTGTAATAATGAATCGTTTGGGTGTCCGACTCGTGGGTGAATCGTTCAGTTGAGTCGATTTGGTGAAATGTTCCGACTTAACGACTTACTAAAGGTTCAAAGTTGTAAAAAAAAAAGTAAAACTAAAACGCATTTTATTTACATTTTCAGAGAAGTAATTTAAAGTTTATTTGGACTGAACTGATTCAAACTGACTGTAAATGATGCAACTAATTTTTATGATTCGAAAGAATCGATTCACAAAATGAATCGAATTTCGCAACATTGAGAGAGGGAACTGAGATTAGGCTACCTAACGTTACTTGCTATTAAATCGCTCCTCCTTTATTTCACCCGAAGGAGAGCACCTTGTGGACAAAACAGCAGCAAATATGAATTCAGCGAGTTTCATCTCCAAACAACATGTGATGTGGTCTACAAAAGAGTCAATACAAATGTATAGGATGTATTTATGTAGCCTAGAAGACATATTTATTTTAGAAACATGATTTAAAAGCAAAAGTACAGTCATAACCTCCCATTAGCGGTTTGAGACACTGAAATGCAACAATGACATAAAACATTTAAAGGTTTCTTTCACAGAGGTAAACAGTGCGTGGATGATGTAACAGTCTAAAATAGCCTTTTAGGCGTACATGTATATAAAAAAAAGACAAAAATGAGGAAATACAGAATTACAGTGTAATAATTACAGTTTTTCCAAAAGAAGGGAAAAAGAAAGAAAAAAAAGTACATCTTAAGACAATTTATATTTTATATTAATATTATTTTAATTTTAATTAAAACCACTCCTGTTTTTCAAGCTTTTAGACATCATTTCTGTGAATGGAAGACACATGCAACATACCAAGATATATTGTTTCCATCATCATTGCCATTTCAACAAGGTTGGAACATCACAAATCAAGACGAGAGAAAAAAACATTCAGATAAGTAGACACAAATCTGTCCATACGACACTTTCATGAATATTAAGGCCTCTTGAACGTCGTGGGTTTATATACAGCGTATCCATTCTCAGCACAGCTTGATAGCATTTTCAGATACACTACCTAAAAACCAAGCACTTGCATGCATCCTCCCACATCCTGTCTAAAGCACTCCACCGCATATAATAGTAATTCTAAAGTACAAAAAAAAAGCCCAAAGTGAGGATTGTAGTAATTTTCGATGTCTGTATTTTATATATAGACATCTCAAGGCTAAACAGACACATTCATTACAGTGATAGAACAGAACTACTCCGTTCCTAAAAAGGAAATAGCATGATATTGATAGTTGCTAATTCACTTGACCAGAAATATTCTGAATGAAATGTCTAAGATTAAATACTTTTAATGAGTTGGTTCAGTTCAATTCTATCCTAATGATATCTAAAACATAAAGGTTACATTTCCATGTTAAAATTCATATAAAAGCATTGTAGTTTCGAAATAAAATGCTCATTAGCTGTCTATTAATGCTAAAGCAGCGATGCTTCACAAAACTACATACAATATTCATCAGTCAACAGATAAACCGATACAAACCCTACAGCCCTCTTTCCAAACAAACCTACCTGCAGAAATTGCATATAGCTGATAGAAAAAGACCCAAGAGAGTGTTTAGTTCAGTAAGAGGCAAGTGAAAAAAAAGACATCTTTTTCCTGCTGTATTTTTTTTCTGGTATACCAATGAGGCGGCAGTCATGTAACAATGTTTGTAACAGCATTGATCCTTACAGCAGTGGTCGTCCAGCACAGACCAGTCCTCTACAGGCTTTCTGTTCTGTGTGAGCAGGTCACAGAGCTGGACTGAGTGAGGAACGGGCCCTGGAATGGAGCGGGTTACTGCTTCCCTCGCGGTGCTGGGATCAGAGCGAGCGCTGGGCTAAGCTTGTGAGCTGGGACGCGAGCGCAGCGGCTGGGGGCTTGGGTCACCCATGGTGTTCCTGTACTTTTTGCCCCGTTCCTGTTTCATGAACAACTCGACGACGAGGTTCCTCTCCTTGTGTATCTGAATGGTAATGTCCTTGGGAATGTCTGGGATTAGCCAATCCACAAAGTCGCTCATCAGCATTACCACATTCTGGACAGAGAGACCACAGAGGTGACATTTAAATAACAAAATTGAAGCCCAATATTTGTTTATATATTTTTATAATGAGATTATTCAATCACAATTAGATCCATTAATCTTAACCACAAAATAATGGTATTAAATTGTAAAGTGCATTTGTAAATATGTATGAAGGACAAGATGTTATTGATGTTAAAACAACTAAAACCTATTAAAAATGTATTTAAAGTAAAGCTGAAATATTAGAAACTCAACAGAAATGTTGCTTTTAAAAAAAGTAAAAATACAGAAAGTGCAATCGAAAGCTAAATATTAATAACCATTAACAAATACAAATTACAAACATGCATTTGCGTGTGCTTTTGTTATCTTTATTAAAGGCACAATATGTATGAATTTTGTAATAAAATTTCCAAAAACACAGTGTGTGTTATATATTTCATGCAGTTGTGTACAGACATTATCTCAAAGGTTCTGCAGGATTTGTAAATTCAAAGAAATTCCAGATTTTATTTTGCATTTCGACATCACGGATCATGATTACACTCTCCACAATCAAAAAAACGTAGATGTTTACAAACTGAAGCAAGAAGATATTGGGACAGTCAATGAAATAATACGAGGACAGATCTTGGCGTGGTGTTTCTGTAATGGAGAGAGCATTGTAAAAACCTCGGACTGGACAGGATGTTTTAATAGACGGGTAAGCAAACATACATTATTCATTGTGCAAGTAATAGTCATGTGCAGGCGGTTAGGATATAAATGAACTTTTGATCCGTGAACATGTGAAAACGACATCTCTCAACGTTCACCGCTTCGTCATTGAACTTCACCTCTGTTATTCTGAAAATGCGACCTAAACTTACATATTGTGCCTTTAATATACTAATATTTTATATTATATCATATATTTATATATCATTATAGAATAGATGCATAATTACAGAATCATGGTAGTACCTGAAATTAATTTATAATAATTTAAATAATGGTTTAATCCCAAATGATTAAATGGGCATTTGGACAAGATTATGTTTTGGTGAGTGACTTGGAAATTATGTTAGGAGCATTTTAATATTTGAAATAAAAATTATTTAATGTATGACTTTTATTAATTTACATTTTTTCTAATTTAAAAGCAGAAATAATAGTTGATTACATTTATTAAATTATTATCATAGTTGAAATTACGACCTGGAAGTTCATAAAGTAAATGTTTTCTGAATTTGGTTTTGACTGACCTGAAAGACAATGACGAAAGCTAACCGGGCCGCCAGAATGGCCCAGAATTCTCTTGAGAAATCGTACGGTGTGTCAGACCATGGAGGGTCCCTATAATCTTTATATCTGTGGATAGTGTAAACATTATGAATATAACACACAGTCAAACATCACAAAAGAAAGCCTCTTTAGTCCAAATCAAGCCAAGTACCTGCAAACGTCCACTCTATATCCCAGGTGCATGGTCTCCATGGGCTCCGTGCCAGGTTGGAAGTGACTAACATTGAAGTATGAAAGGGTGTGATTGACAAAGCCATGAAGAGTCCCGTTTGGACTGTACACGTACTGATAGACCAGGCGTGGGATGAAGTCAGAGGTGAAAGAGATCACAAACGCCTGAAGAGTGACACAGGAAGATTAGCCTTCACCAAACCTTCCTAATGACTTTTTAATGTGTTTGTTTGCTAACTAGCTTGTGTCTCGACCACATTCTGGTTCCTAAAGGCTTGAGTTAAACAGAATAAACCTACATTAACAATGACGGCAACTTTACTGAGTCCTCTGAGAAGAGTGTACCAGATTCCTGGAGACAAAGAAACACAAACAAAGAGACATTAGGTGTGCATTTTAAATGTTGCTAAATTTCTATCGACTAAATACTGCTGTGTCTCTTAAAAAATAAGTAAATAAATAAAAAATACTATTTATTTTCTATAATAAAATCAATCTTAGTTTTTCTAAAACAAAAAATCTCAAATGCAAGATGTACTTAAATATTTTTCTTTGGACACAAGTGTGCAATAAAGACATGTGTGATATATATATATTACCACTAGGTGGTGACAAATGCTTGTCACAAAGTTTTGCTTATAGCTTTTCTTTTCTCCTATAGCCTTTAAGTAAGATTAAATTCAGTGCATTGCAATGAATACCTGCATCTGCCCTCTTTCTCAAAATGAAGACATAGACAACTATACATAGACAAACACCTTTAGACTACAAATAAGCACAATTCCATTATAGAGATGAAAATTAACACGTTCCTTTACCACACGTTGACCTACACTAACCTCTGAGCAGGGCATGTTGTCACAACACAAGGCAAGTTGGCACAATAAAGAAATAAATAAAGCATTAATAATTTGCTAAAGGTGATGGACAACTTATAGGGCACGCTGTTACACTGACAGCTTGCCCTGATATCAATGAGATACGAATATGCATTGATCTGACATGAAAACCAAAGCATTAAAATCTACCTTAATCACATATTGTAGTTGATTTTAGTGAAATAAGAAATAGTTGCTTTAAGCAATAGTTTTAAACCAACATAATACAAATCCTAAGCTAAGCAGATGACCAGAAATAACCATTTCAAGGATCTGTCTTTTCAAAGTCAGTATTTCCTGGTAAAACAAATTATTTTAGACATGTGTTATGCAAGAAATCCCTTTAAACTGACAACAGGCCTTTACATCTGAAAGGACAAATCAGTCACAGAAATGAACTTTTAACTCGATTTCCAGGGGCTTTTTATTTTACCTTTATAATGGCAACTTTTTTCCTAACCTTATTAAACATGTTATATTATTTATAAATATTATATATATTTTTTATTTATATACATTTTTATACATTTTTTAAATGTAATTAACAAAAGTAGTGACAAGAATTAATTGTATTAATGAAAGAAAAAATGAATGAAAAAGAGCATTTCAGGCGCTGTTTAATTTCACTTTCGTAACTGTGCTAATATTTGAAACAAACAGGACACTAGCTTGTGTGATGTTGCTATCATTGAAAGTAAAACAGTCCTATAAAATTCCTATAAACACCATATCACATCTCATAAAGATCATTTAATGTGCTGAAAATCTATTTGTAGATACCAACCAATGTCCTTTGCTCTTACAGCAATCGGCCTTTTCAGCTCCGTGACAAACTTTTTGGCATCAAGACGGATCTCAATGATGTTATTCAGCAGAGCAAAGAGCGGAGCCAGTGGAAAGGAGGCCACAAACAAGGTCACCATCCCAAACTGAATGACTAGATAAGAAAAAGAAACAAAAACACACCATAGAAGGTTCAACTGAGGCACAGTTACTGAGAACGTCTTATCGCATCAGACATTGGTATGCTGGGAAACGTGGTCTTAGGACTCTAAAAATCATAACACAGTGTAATTACACCCTTCTCGGATTGTCTTTTTTGTAAATGTGATTTTGAGCCGACTCTCCTGGATGTTACTAGTTTAGGGTCTCGGGAGGAGACTGGGACAGGAGACACAGAGACAGATCGAAGGATAGAAGATAAAAGTATAGATGGAGGATGGTAGATGAGGGGGTGGGATGTTATTAATGAATTCAAGCCAGAACTAAAGCTCATAATCTCACACTGCTCTGCCAGCCCCCCTTTGGACCCATAATGCCTCTCTCTTAGCAGAAGTCCATCCCACGCTGTAGCAGAGATGAGGCGAGATGAGAGAAGAGGAGGGGCCGGTAACACACGGTATAACTCTACGTATAACACTGCAGATCCTTCACAGAGCAGACGTGCGTTTACCTTGTTTATAGATTGTGCCGTCTAGAGGCTTGAATTAGCCTCATATAATGTGTGTATAAATCTATGTACTTGTGTTTAGACATTTCAATTAGCGGTTGTGAATTTATAATTCATAATCGGCAATTGTAATTACAAAACATTTGAATAATGCTGTGTTTTTTGCATGAGTGCGGAAAACAGCCAGCAGGACCAGGAGAGAATACAAACAAACGTTTTTATGTCTGTATGTGTGTGTGTATGTGTGTGTGTGTGTGGGCGCGTAGTGTGTAGTGACTCACTCATTTCCATGTACTCTGGGTTGAGTCCGACAAAGGGCCCAAGGAAGCTGTCCTTCTCGTGACGATGAAGTGTTTTGTTCAGCTCTTCCTGATGCTTTTTGTCTATCTTGCGTTGTCGAAGCAATTTCTTTATTTTCCTGTGGTACAGATGCATTAATAATCATTGTGGATTTTGCATATAACTAACTTGGTGAACTCAAGCATATCTATTACATGATGTGCTCATTTACATAATTCACAGTGTTGTTATGAACTGCCCATCCGTGTTGTTTATTCAGTATTTTAGCTCATTGAATTTACCTACATTTTTTGCCCTTTTGAAAACATACACAACTACACCTAAACTGTATTGACTTGATACTTATGTATTTGACCTAAAACTGCTTTAGAGGGATTTGTTTTCAGTCAGATTTACAGTCATTTAAAGTGAGGAGCAAGCATTTAAAACAAATAAATAATAATTTTACCATTTACTCATTTTTTATTTTGTTTTAAATGTTGGTGATTAAAAATGAGAACAATATTTAAATATATAGCATTTCTTATATTAACAGGTGTGTGGCTTTCCTAATCAAGTCCAGTCAGTATAATCTAACACAGCTGGACTCAGATGAAGGTGTAGAACCATCTCAAAGATGATCAGAGTTAAATATATGAGTTTCACAGCAAAGGGTCTGAATACTTAGGACCATGTGATATTTCAGTTTTTCTTTTTTAATAAATCAGCAAAAATGTCAACAATTCTGTGTTTTTCTGTCAATATGGGGTGCTGTGTGTACATTAATAAGGAAAAAATGAACTAAAATGATTTTACCAAACGGCTGCAATATAACAAAGAGTGAAACATTAAAGGGGGTCTGAATACTTTCCGTACCCACTGTATATCATATATAGCACAAAATGTTTTTTTTTTAATTATTTGTTTATTATTATTTATTTTATTTTTATTTTTCAAAATTTTATGAAACCAACATAAATACAAAACAAAACAAAATATATATTTTTTTATCTTAAACATCCTTATTTGTTAGAGGCTCATACAGAGTTAAAAAGAGGATTTTTAAATGCAAGAGAGAAATTCTAAATGTGTGTGTTTTGTGAACTTGTGTGTGGGTTTGCATGTGTGCGTGTGGTCTGTAAAGTGAACTGAAAGTGAATGATGTCAGATCTGTTTCTTTCATCAAGACTGAATAATTAACAAGGCGACGGTTCTGTGCACCAAGCCAGCAGAAAGCATTTCTCTCTATCTCTCTCTCTCTGGCTCTCATGCACGCTGGGTTTTGTCTCCATCATTTTCTCACCTACTCTTCCTCCAGCTTTCCTCTCTGTCTCTCTCTCTCTCTCTCTCTCTCTCTCTCTGTCGTCGTTCTCTAACACCCCCTCCAAACGGTGTGCGAGACGTAGCGTCTCCCGAGCCTTGATCTCTTAGATGAGAGAGAGAGAGCGAGCGAGCAGCAGCCAGCATGAGGAGAGATAGGCTCTGGCAGACAGAGCTCTAGTGCCGCTCGCTCATCCTCCGTACCATCTTCTTCATGCATTTGGGAATGCCTCTGTCCTCCCCGTCTTCTGTCTGTCCATCCATCCATCTCTCCTTGGCTGTAAGTGGTGCAGAACGTGGTGGAGGCGTGATACATGGCAGCCAGGTTAGTCCGTGTGTTGTTCTGTGCAGGTTCTGCATGGGTTGTGTTGTGTGTGAGCATCAAGGCGACATAATCGCTGCCTCATTATTTAATGGGTTCAGAGCGTCGCACTCTCGTCTAAGCCTCTTAATGCAGATTGGGTTCTTTCCGTCACTTGTCTGCCTGTATCTCTCTCGCGCTCCCTCTCTCAGTCTTGCGGTGTGTGTGTCGCTTCAGCATGAGGGGGAGTGTGTGTGTGTGTGTGTGTTGTTTTGATTCGGCAGCAGGAATAGGGTGCGGCACATGGTTTCTGTCACTCCCACACTGTGTGTGTGTCTGTCTGTCACACATGTGTTTACAACACATCCCTGCATTTCCATTTTAATGTGGATTTACACATAGTAGTACCTATGTATTTATAAAAAATGGAAACCTGCAAATCTTTCTGTGCACTATAGGTACTAATGTATTTTTAAAATACTAATATGCACCATTTAGTGGTAATGGTGCATATTCACTCTTTGGAACTCAATTTAATATTTGTTCCATAAAAACTAGGAGGCTTGTGGTTGTCCCATTGAAGGCAAAACAATTACCACTGTCAAGGTCCAGAAAATCATGAAAGACATGATCAGAATACTCCATCTGTCAATGGTTCAACCGTTAAAGCTTCATAATGTTAAGGTTGAACCACTGATGACGGATGGAGAATTCAGACGATGTCTTTTACACTTTTCTGCACCTTGACAGGGGTAATTGTTTGGCTGTCACAAGCCTCCTGGTTTTCATCCACTATATCCTAAACTGTGTTCCAAAGATGAACAAAGCTTTACAGGTTTGAAAGGACATTGTGTTTAGTGATTCAAGACAAAAATGTAATTCTGATTGTGTTTGTTTGAGAGTAAAAGTGCAGACTTGCATTCTTGCAGACTTGTTTTCTACTTACAAGATGTAAACATTCTTAGAACTATATATATATATTGTGTTTTATAGTTTTTTGGGGATTTTGCTGATAAAAAAATCCTGTTTGCTAATGGTTTAGTGTAGAGTGCAGCCTGACTGGTTTCCTCTCTCAGCAGACGTTTTAGAAAGCTTGGTGCATGTGTGTGTGTTCATGCTTGTTTGTGTGTAAGAGGGGTCCTGGCAGTTGGTCATTATTCACGCTCAGCCAGTACTGCAGAGAAAACAGAGCCTTCCGGAACAGCCCACAGTCCTTACCATGGCAAACTGGACAGGAGTGTTCTTGTTTGGACCCGTGACAGTTCAGAGAAATAGACGTTTTGGGGTCTATTGACAATAAAGCGACAGTGAGATCATTCCTTTTAAGAGGCCTGTTTGTCCATTGTATTGTTTGATTTTATTTTCAATTTAAATTAAATTGGGATTTCCGACAATGGAAAACTAAATAACACTTTTGTTTAATGACCAATTCTCACTAAAACTAGTTTATTAGCATACATATTACAAGCGTATTAGCTGTTTATTATTGCACATGTAAATGCTTTAACCCTGCCCCATACCTAAACCTAACTGCTGTACCATATTAAATATTAGTAAGTAGCTAATTAGGAGTTTAGGCAGAAGTAAATAGTTAAGTAGTTAATATTTAGGCTAGTTAATAGTGAGAATTGTCCCCTAACTTAAATATAATTGTAAATATATATATATTTATATATAGTGCTGTTTATTGCAATTAATTGCATCCAAAATAAAAGTTACATTTAAAGCGCATTTAAAGACACACACAGCAAAAACTTTTATTTTGGATGCGATTAATTGCAGTTAATGGTTTGACAGCACTAAAAAAAAAGCTTTTCGTTTTGGAAAATTATAGCATGTTATACTACATGTATGTATTGTATGTTCTATATACTATAGTATTTCCAGTTATATATTTAGTTGTATAAAACTGTTTTGTTACTGTTACTTTTCTTCAAAATAAAAGAGAGAGAGAAAGTTTTACAATAAAACATTGTGTTGGAAGCCATGGTAAACAAGTAAGAGAATGAATGAATGAATGAATGAATGAATGCAAATGTCTTTGCTGGAGTCAAATGAGGAGAGCTGACAATGTGAGCTGTTATATTTAGCACCACACTCTGAATATTGCAAAACAGCCATGTTACCATAGCAACATGAACACAGCAGAACTGTCGTGTCATGCTTGTACAAACACACACATCACAGCGTCATGCACCTGTCAGTCCGATTGTGTTCGGATGCTGATCTGAAAGCCCTGATTGGTTCTCACATTTTTGATAACATCATCAAAGCATGTTGTTATCTAACATTCCAGCATCTCTCCCTCTGTCTCTCTCTCTCTCTCTCTCTCTCCTCTTCTCTGTGGAGCCCAACCACTTCCAAACTTGGCCAGTCCTGCGCGGACTGTTTCCATGGAAACATATTCACTTGTGGCAGGATTACAGCGAAAGGAAAAAAGCTGGCACTGCAAGTGTGTGTTTGTGTATTCCCATTATTTCGGATGGTCAGCCTTTTCCTCTTGACTGAGTCTCACACAAACAGAAATTCATCCTCCTTCACACTTTTACCTTTTAAAGTTGAATGGAACAGACCAGTGTGAAGTATTGTTCTGAGCTCTGGTTGGTAAATACATGCACGGAAGAACACGAGAACGTGTGAAGACGTAGGTTATTGTATTTAGGAAAATAGCACAAGTAAATGGGTGTTTATTAATCCTAAAATCACTTAATGAAGTCTTCCGTTTGATTCGTTTTTCAAACTTATGATTTGATTCTTTTACTGAATCATTCAGAATGACTCTGGAGGAACAAGTTTGATTCATTTGGATGAATCCTTCACAGTATTTAAATGTATTAAAGCAGCTATTGATTCAGTATTCAGATGGATTCGTTTCAGTGAGTGATTCATCCAATGACTTAGTCTCTAAATTCAAGTTACTTCAAAACCCTTGGGACAAAGAAATACACTTGAGCATACGTTAAATATAATTTATAATATGTTAAATAAACATGCAGACAACAAGTGCATGTTACAATTACAGTTTAAATTGCTAAATGCTCTTAAAAGTGCGTTTTGACCCACTTAGTATAACTTTCGAACATCTTTGTGTTTCTTTTAACAATTGTTTGGTGAAGTATACTGTCAAATGTACTGAGGAGCATTTATGGTCAACTAAAACTTACTTTAACGTGATACCTTTGTAACGATGGAAGTTGCAATTTATAACATTTAAAATATATAACCTATATATTTCAAGGCTCTCTCTAGGTTGCTCCTGGCTTGTAAAATCAATGAAAGCAGTGATTTTCTTCTGTCTGTTAGATTGCATGCATCTTTAGCAGTGCACCTGACAGGCCACAGCGAGCAGCTATCAGTGCTAATCACAGTGATCAGACCACACACACACACACACTTTCTCAAGGCCTCCATGAAACAGTAGAATAGCGTAGTGACCTCGTTTTACAATTGTGATTGGATGGTAGTGATGTAAGACATTGCATAAGAGCCTATAATGTGACCAGGTTGTTCGCTTTGGAAACTAGAGAGAGTCGAGCATCCACAGAGACAAGTCAGCATGCAGTTTGGTTATATATTTATGTAAGCATGTGAGTTAGTGCGTGTGTGTGTTAATTTGATTAGATCCATGTCTTAAATGAGCTGTGTAAGATGATTCCTGGAACACTAATGTGCTGATTTTGATTGGTTATTGTGTGCATTAGTTTAGTCTCTGGTGGACTTTTTACGGTTAGTGGTGTTTATAAGGTGGACTTGAGGTTGATGTTTTCAGGTGAGTTTATTTTTGTCTGTCACTTGAGTTTTCTCTTTTGTCAGTGATGTTTGTGCTTGTTCCAATATAATATGCTATTTCAATTTACAATTTTAATATGTACATTGAATAGAATATTTTATAAAACGCGTTTTCAATTATGCAAATGTATTTGTATTGTAATATTTGTCTAAATAATAAGCTTAAACGTTGATGCTATTTGGATTTAAGTGCAAAATAGTGGCAGATAATATCAGATCATTTTATTTTAGTACATTATAAAACAGTATGCAATAATCACAGTGTTCAGAACGACTGGGTAAAATGAATGGTAAAATTACAGCTGTGGTTGAAAAAAAAATGGTAGCTACTTTTTACGGTTTTACGGTTTTAAATTAAATCTGCGGTTAAAAACTGTAACCAAAGCCCATCACAAGCAGCTTTTATATTAAAACATCTACAGAAGGAGCTCAGTGTGATTCACACAAACACTAAACAGCATCATAATGGGACGTATTTCACTCAAATACGCGATAAACATTTATTTAACAACATTACATGTGACGCACAACCCTAATAAACATTAACACTAAGAAGAAACATAGTTATTTCAAAGGAAAAAAAATTGAAATACAATGCAGCAATTTCTGACAATGTCAGTTTATGGTTTTTCCCTGTAAATTTTACAGCAATGAACTATTTAACAGGTTTTTACCGTAAAGTTTTTAGTGTAGTAGTTTTAATGTTGTTTAGAAACACCTAAATCAATGAGTATTTTCATTAAGTGATATAAAATATCCAAATGCATGTTTGAGGTTTTGAAGTTGTCTGTTGTCTCTCTTCTCTCCAGCACTGCCAGTAACTCTAACCGGAGTTCCCCTGCCTGCTCCCCGGTTCTGCGGAAGCGCTGCCGATCTCCCATTCTGCAGAACGTCGAGACGGACACCATGGTGGAGAAAGGCTCAGAGCAGTCTGACACCTCCAAGTCCCCCTCCACCCCTGAGCAGCTGGTCACTCGCACCTTCTCCGGTCAGTCCACACGCAGCGGGGGCAAGAACTCCAAGGTATGTCCTCCTCCTCATCCAGCCCCGTCTGTTGGGTTCCTCTACGGTTCCCCACCAACCCCAGTCATTCTACAACATCACTTCCTCTGCGAAACCTGCTGTGTGCTGGATATGATGCACTTAGTTAACGTACCTGCTAGTTTGCCCTTTGTTGTCCAATCATAGCATGTGTCCAACCCATTTGACATAGTTGCACAATACTCTATTTTTGCAAGTAATCTGTGCCATGCAGGTACAGTATAGCATATGAGCGTAAGATATGATTTATTTTTATTTTCACATCGAAATGCTGCTAAAGGGGGGCCTTCAGTTTATCTCATGCTTAAGTGCAGTCATTAGAGACGGTAAAACAAACCTTCTCATCTTCCACCAAATCACTCCTGTATTATATGGACATATGAAGTTAAGAAAGGCGCAAGCAGAAGCATTCAGTGTACATAAACATATACAGTCATAACCAAACAGAGTGTCACTCTCAGACACAATTACAGAGCTTCAGATGAGTCTGATTCTCAGGAAACAGTGCCATTTTATGATTTTTAAAAATACAGGAAAGTGTATTTCTTTTCAAATAAACACTACTGAATGCTTAAGTGGAGGTATTGTAATAGAAAACACTAGAGGGCTTTAAAAAAAAAGCTCACAGAGAAAACAATATTTAAATTGTGAAAGATTGGTACTTAAAAACAATATATTACAATTTAATATTTTTAAAAAGTAATTTATTTCTGAGATGCAAAGCTAAATTTGTGTAATGTTACACTATTAAATTATGTTAATTAAAATAAAATGAATAATAAAAAGACAGTCAGTCTAAATAATAAATAAATAATAAAATTAAATAAAATTAAATAATAAAAATCAGTTAGTCTCTTCCGATGCATGTCGTAACTACACCATCTGGGCCCGTGTTTCTCTATTGGCAGACATTCAAAAGGCATGGTGTTGTAATGCTCATACGTAGCTTTATACTGGTATTTTAGACCGTGTAGATGGAAGCATACATGATACATTCAAATGGCATTGTTTCCTGAAAACTCTCAAAGACATCTGTCATATTTTATTTTGTTAATAACTGATTCATTTTTAGTACAAACAAACGGCAGATATCTGTAAGGCAACTCAAAAATTCCCATGTATGAATGAATGATTGAATGAATGGAGAGATGAAGCTCTGCTGTTAAGTGTAGTGATTGGTAATAAATGCAGACGATAGCTCACGTCATCCTTCCGTCTGTCTGTCTCATTTCAGCTGTTATAGTCGCTTGTTCTGCCCGTTTCCTTTCATTTCTCACACTCACTTTCTTTCTAGAGTTTGATGACACTTTTGCTGATGTCATACGAAATGTCTTTGATCTTAACTTGACTATCATGTTCTTCTGGCTGTTTGTGGTTGTTCTGATTTGTGTTCCGTTTTCTGATTTCTGTTTTTCTCCTCGATGCATGCTAGTCTCACAAGCGACTTTCCAAAGTAAGCATTTCTCTCTTCTGTTCTGTATTCACTCAGTCTCTCACCCTGTGTGTCTCTGTTGCTGCTCCAGTGGCTGTTGTGTGGTCTGTTTCGGTGTTATCGATGTGTCTCGTCCGGCTCTGTCTGTTTGTGCGAATGCAAGTGTGTGTCCAAGTGTTTGTTGAAACAAATACACGCTTAAACTCCTTTCTCTCCATCCGCTTTCCTGTCAGCAGGCGTAATAGTATGTTAATAGGTTAAAAAGAAGAAGCAAGCAGTATTTGCAATAGGGCTGCATGACTTCAGAATTACTGCACTTTACATAATGCCATCGCATATGCAGGGCATTATTTTAGTCATATACATTAACATTAATTAAAGTGAAATTCCAAATTGTTGTTTTATTATTTGTTATTTTTATTAAAAAGCACAAAAGACTGTATTGAGGTTGCTAAAGGGCATTTATTCAGCATCCACAATCACAAAAAACATAGTCAAGATCGTCACACTTGGAATTATTATCTGAGAAGATGTGTGCACAGATTCAGTTGTTTAGCCTTGAGAATAAAAGCTCATTTTAGGGGATTTAAATACTTGACATCTGGCAACCCCAAGCATGGAAGCTCATGATGGTTTGTTACTAATGCAAGATAACGACAAAGCAGCTCTAATTTGACTGGTCATGTGATTTCAACCATGAGAGGACCAGCCTTATGCATATGAAATATATTTTACTAGGTGATTTTGCTACACTGATATCATCATTCATCTTTTGTAACTGCATTCATTTATTTTAAGGCGAAGATTTGACCTGCAGGCTTTTACTAGTTTGAATCTATGCTATGTCTTTTCATTGATGGCACAAGACTGTGTCATGAGTCACCTGATGATTTATCTCTGTTGATCCAAGAGGGAATTCCCGACCCGGGAGTGTCCTGACTATGCTTCCTGTAATCAATAAAGTATTAATTAATAATGTAATAAAAAAAATCTCAGTGGCCATACAGACCATAAAGCTCCCTTTATTTATTTTGTGTGAAGATCCACAGAGTTTGCAGTTAACATGTTGCTATGATAATATAGTGCACCTGCAAACCCTTATTAAATATGCATTTTAAGTAGTTTTAATTCAAATTATTTGTCTATTGGATTTAGTTAGTATACTTGAATTTAGCATATATTGATGATTTATGCATTGGATTTATTTATTATAGACATTAATCTTGACTCTACAGTTTAACTAGGCTAAAATAAGGAACATTGCGAGCAGCATTTATTATTTAAAGCAGCATTTATATGAGGAGTGTGTTTAAAATGCTTTTAGGCAGGCAGCTTACTATGCTTTTGGTTGTAAAGCATGCTTGCAACACCGAGGTTACGGGTTTGATTTCTAGAACAGACATGCAAGTCACATTAAATAACATTATTTTGGATGCATTAAATGAGCTTCCAGTTTCTCCTTGTTTTTCTTTTCATTCTGTTTCCATTGCTTTACAGTATGACAGATTAAACCTGATTAAAGTAAGCATTTCATGTTGTTCTTCATTTGACCCCTGACCCCTAAACTAAGGCTATCTGAAGTTCATACATGTAGACCCTCTCAACTCTTCTTCCAAACCCTTCCTCTCTCTCTGAACACACAAGACTTCTCTCTTGAGTTTAGATCAGATTAGCCCACATTAAACCGTCCAATCCCTGAGCCTTGATGGAATAGAGCGGTATGTGTGTTAGCAGGTCTGTGTGAGTTGATCTATAGGCTTTAAAGGGGTCATGAACGAGGCACAACTAGAGCTAATCTGTCAAAGTGGCACACACACACGCACAGCATGTTTGGGGTAGTAGGCTAATTGAATGGCTTATCGGCTGACACACACTTCTTGTCATATTGTCACTTTAGACTGTAAAACAAGGGAGCCCGTTACTGTATGTGTCATAAAAAACTAATATAGGATCAGAGTTTATCCCTGCTTTAAGTTATTTCCTTCTTTCTTTTCATTTAGATGGTGGTCTGTAGTAAAGAAGATATGCTTGTGTTAATGAACATACTGTAGGTTTATCACAATAATGCAGGCCGCATCTTACATGCCCTCAATGACTCCATGAGATGATTTCAAGGAATGCAAATGTATGTGTCATTGAACATTCGTGTGCAAACAGGAAGTTTGGGGGGGATATATCAAAGAGTTTGTCCTTTTAGTTCAACTTTAGTCTAGAAAGTTGTATTGCAAGATAAAAAAGTGCCACTGTGTGGGTTAAAATCACAGCAATGAAAGGCATTCTGAGAGATAAATAGTTGTAATTATGAGAAATAAAGTCACTTTGCATTATGAACATATATAAAGTCATAGTTATGTAAAAATAAGTCGCGCTGCAGGTTTGTTTGTTTGTTTTGTTGTTTTCATAATCATAAGAAATGAAGTCACATTGTGACTTATAATGTATATCTTGTATGTAAATAATGTCATAATTAATTAGGAACACACTCACATGGCAATTCAATTTAATGCCAATAAATTAAAAGTAATTGCAAAATAAAAAGTAGAATCACAGAAATGAAATATAAAGTCACTTTCCAAAATAGAAATTCATCATTACAAAAATAAAGTGACTTTGAAAACATGTCAGACACAAGAAATTTCAAAAGTGAAATTGTGAGATGTCATAAATACGATAAATAATGCCATAATGAGAAATAAAGTCACTTTGCACAGATATAAAGTCATAATTATATCAAAAAAGTCGCATTGCGATATATAATTACATATTAAGGATAAATAAGGTCATATTGTGAGATCTAATGTTATAAATAGGAGATTTAAGTTATATGGTGATATATAATGGCTTTTTCGAGAAATATACATCATCGTAACATCAAATAAAGCAATAAATGTTATAATTACAAGAAATAAAGTCACATTGTGAGGTATAGCGTATATAACATATTTACAATAAATAGTTTCTTTTTAAGGGAGTTCTTGGCCTGACTGAAACAATCGTCTAGACCGAGCTAGACTGTGTTAGGTTATAAATAGAGCGCTGGTGATGTCAGTTCACCCCTGTACACAAACACCCCCTTAAAAGTGTCTTCAAGGTTCTATTTTGGTTTATGCGAGTGAATTGGTCTTATTCCCATGACGTATCTGCTTTGAAACTGCTCATTTAACCATCTATTTGTGGAAAGAACAAATTACGTATGCATGTGTAATTATCCGGTGAAGGGAAGTGTCAGCCCTCACAGTCTGTAAATACACACTCGCTTGCAAATAATGCTCTGCATAGCCATTATGTTCACCTTAATATAGTTACTTTCTTTTTCTTCTCTTTCAGAAAAGCCAGAGCTGGTACAACGTAAGTGACATTTTATATTAATAATGTGTGTTTGTGTGTGTGTTCATGCTTGTATTAATGGTTGTGTGTCCACCTACCTTTAAATATAAACAGATATCCATGTCAAGATACAGTGCATTCCTTCTGGTACTTGGACAAGGGAAGTGTATAATTTAATTAAATGTAATAATTAAATCTAATATTGATATATATTTATAAAAATAATTGTTTATATATTTATACAAATATATAACATTTTTAATTAGATTTAATTATTAAATGCAATTAATATATATTTATTATATATATAAATTTTTAATTAG
>JAUCNO010001819.1:25055340-25072665 GCA_032353835.1 Enteromius viviparus | reverse complement strand
TGACGTCACCCGCTTCTGACGTCCCAATTCACCATTGGCTGATTCTACACACTGTTCAGAGCCGTCACGCTGAGGGCATTCCCAAAGCGTCTCGTCGACGCAGCTCGAGTTCCTGAAAAGGAACCAGGAGGCTTGAGTGACTAGTGTTCAGGAAGGTCCAAGAAATGTAAGAATGACATTGTCAGAATACCTTCAGTGCCAATCAAAAAAGTTTTAGAAAGTAGGCCCCCCAAAAAATCCAGATATGATGCGATAATATAGAAACATTAAGAAATGATAACTAAAGTGTAGATTTGCTCATCCTCTAATCTTTTCCTGTTGACAGGAGTCCCTGCTGTTCTTGTAGGAAGTTTGTTGTCAGTTCAGCAACTCAACCGTCCGTTCTATGGCATCAAGAATGTGACCTTATCGAATTCAAATGCAACAAATCCAGTGTGAGTCCTCATATTCTAACTTAACCTTTTAATTTTTAACTTGCTTTAAGCTCTTCTTTAGCTTTAAGCACTGTTTATTATATGTTGTACAGTTGCTGGATCACCGAGCCTCTCATCCTGTATGGTGTGAACCTTTCGTACTTCACCATTGTATTTGTTTTCAACATAATAGTTCTAATCACAGTGTCCAGACAGATCTTTAAGCTAAAGAAAGTGGACAACAAGCATAAGAAAATCCCAGTGAAGGATGCCAGCACAGTGCTGGGTCTCATGTGTTTGCTGGGTACATCCTGGGGTTTGATTTTTCTTGGCTCTGGATATACCAGCTACACAATACTCTACATATTTTGCATTTCAAACACGATGCAAGGTAGGTTTTCTCTAGTCACAAAACCACAGTGAAGGCAAAAAGGGAAAATACGCTTTCGAATAATGTAATAATACAAATTGTGTATCATCTTTATTGTTGACAGGCTTTTTCATCTTTCTGTGGATGTGTCGGACAGCAAGGCCAAAAAAACAAGAAGCAGCTCATACAAAGTCTTCATCCACTGTAGACACCTTCACTATTAAAAAACAACCAAAATGACCAAGCTCATGATGAGTTGAACAGATTTATAATTACAAACTAGTGCTGTCAAACGATTGATTGCATTTAATAAATAAATGTTTTTTTTTTGTTTGCATAATATACTGTGTAGGTCATATTAATAAAACATTTATGCATGTATATACTCACGAAAAATGTTATGCGTAAATATTAAACAGATGTAAAAATCTATAAATACATGTAAACATTTTCAAAATATATACTGTTTGTGTGGGGGGGTATTTATATATACATAATAGGCTTTACATATAGCCTCTTATGTAAACAAACTTTTATTTTCCAGTACATTTCAACTTTACGACACTGGTAACAACATGAGTTTGATTCAGTGAATGTATATGCTGATCATATATATATATATACACCTCTGTGCATTTACAGTTACTTTGTACAAAAAAACCTCAATAAAAAATGCATTCAGAAAGTATTTATTTAGTTTGAATTTAATTGCATGATTTTAAAACTGTGTCTACACAGGTTTGGGAAACCCTATGACCCTGCCAATGGTAAGAAACGACCTCAAGATCATCCATCCTCAAACTTGACGTGTCTGATGTTGCGTTTGATAGATATAGTGGAGACTGAAATTAGAGAAAAAAATTGAAATTTCCTAAATTTCATATTTGAAGGTATCCTTACAGGAGTAGAAGCGCAAGAATTTGTATTCTGAAGCACAGTATAAAAAACGAAATAAGATATTTGGAAAAGAAATCTTACAAAACACTTCTATAGCTGCAAGTTATTTGCATTAAACTGGCAAATGTTTATCCAAGCCAAGTTTTTAATTGTAATTCCCTTTACAGTGCTTTGTTCTGTTTTTGATCTGTTTTACACAGATTTTTTTTTAAATGCCTTGGTTATTTTGTCACCATGCCCACTGCTAATGTTCCTTCATATTTTGAGTGATGAAGATTAAAATTATTTCAGAAAAAAAAAATCAAGTATTTATAGATTGTTCTCTAATTTTGATCCACACAGTAGGTTAGTTTGCAGATGTAACACCTTTAGTTCAGAATATTTGCATATTTGCATAAAATAAGCAGCTCCTAGAGATATGTAAATGTCAAAACTCTAACATGCAAACAATCATGACAGAGATGCTATTCAATATTACCATTAACATTACAAAGCACAAACACTCTTTGTTATCCCAACTAAACTACTTTGAAAAATGGAATTTGTTGAATTCATTTTTATTTATTTCAGTACATTTATTTTTTTAATACTTTTTCTAGATCACAAAACTTTAAATTTCTTATTGTTAGCTTTAACTTTTGCTAGATAATTTCCGTTGTTGTTTTTTTACAAAGGAAGAAACAAATTTTGCACCCCAAAAAAACTAATTTATCTCTAAAAACATAAACATATAGGAGAACGCCGGCCTGCACAATGGCAATAATGAACGAAAATGTGCCATCTAGTGGCTGGTTTAGGGAACTATATCTTCCGACATTATTGGAAAATGAAAACATATATATATAGGATTAAAATATTAGCATTTTTCAGACTTACCTACTGTTTGTGTTTTTTGGAGTATCATCATTTCAGAACTTACAATCTCTTACAGCATAGAGACTCGAAGGAATATATTATTTTCAGTTGCATTCATTTGAATAAGAAAGTCTGACATAAGGTGTATATTCATATCAAATATATAAAAGAAAAACTATACATATTTTGAATGACAGCGGCCTATATGTCAGAATCATTACTCATGAAAGTCAATGTGCAATAGGGAAATTCATTCAAATGTTGTTAGCATTATAATTTCCAACATATTTACAGAGGGTAAAATAAATGTTAAATGCGTCAGCATTTTTTCTCAGAAAATATATTTATAACAGTTGCTGATGACATCAAATTTTCACCAGATGTCAACCCAAGTAATCCATACAGACAAAGAGAACAGAAGAAACAAGTTAAGTTATGCACAATGAAATGGAATGACTCAGGGGAAAAGTACTGAACACATAAAGGATCAAAGTGCAGAAAGCCATGGAAAGCCAAGACATTAGCAGAAAATATCAGTTATCAGAAAGCGATCCTGTTCCCTGTCAGTGGAAATTAATATTAACAGGTTCAGACCCAACACCAGGTTGATGGAAGATGAAACAAGGGTGGACATTACAGCAAGACAATGATCCCAAACACAGACAAGGAAACGCTCCATTAGTTTCAGAGAAAGAAAATAAAGCTGCTAGAATGGCCCAGCCAATCACCTGACTCAAATCCCACAGAAACCTGACTTGAATCCAGTAGAAAATAAGAACTAAAGATCAGAGTTTATAGAAGAGACCCATAGATCCTTCAAGATTCGTGTGGAAGAATGAGGCAAAATCACACCTGAGCAATGCATGCGACTATTCATTCATGAAGCATCGTGAAGCACTCATTACCAGCAAAGTCTTTTGTACAAAGCATTAAATACATTTCAGTAGTGCAATACTTTTTCCCTGTGCCATTCCATTTTATTACACATAACTTAATTCCTTAACTTGTGTATTTGTATGTATGGATTAGTTCATGTATCATGGATTAGTTATCAAAAATCTGGTGAAAATTTCATGTCAACAGCATCTTTAGACACACTTACTGTGAAAATGGTGACGCGTTCAATACTTATTTTACCCGCTGTATTTCTGGCTTTAAAAAAAACTCTAATTACTCAAATAACTGATTTTTGACTGATCATTTCCCATAACAAATATTATGAAGCTTCTTTGTAAAGAAGCCGTTTCAAGCGTACTTTCTTGGAAATAATTAACTACATTTGCTAAACATTTGCAAGCACAAAAAGGTATCACATGAGCTGAAATAAGAAATACTTTATTTATTAAAAATACTTGACTATATTTGGTACCTTGGTTTTGTTCCAAGGAAAATATTTGTACAGGATTTCCATAAAGAAGGTTAACTGTGGAGACATGTGGCTCAACAGGCCTCTGACTCCAGTGAATGAAGCACAATGGCTAGATACAAGCAGAAAACCTCTTTTATTTCTGTTGTGAATAAGGCTATGCAAACACAGCAAATGGTAAGTTCTTGCATGAACACAAGCTCTTTCCCATTTAAAGCCAAAGCAGTTGTTTTTAAATCTCATAAAGGCTGCCACTTACAGTGAAAGATCAAACATTACCCTGACTTGTACACCACTCATACAATACCACAAATATGCTAGTCTGAATTTAGCCTGTGTCCCAGTGTCAGACAGCTCAGGCCGTTCACTGTCTGTGTACAAAATATCTTATGCATCCTGCATGAGAAACTAAAAGTGAATTGTGAAACTAGCAAGAACGTCTCGAAATAGCATCATATGAGCTAAATATGTTGTGACTGATCATTGTCTGTCTGGCAGCCTTCCTGTCCAAGTGGGTGTTTGTTAACCAGAAAAGGCTGCAGCATGAAAAATGTGGCATAAACCAGACAACACAGACAGAAAAGTTTACACCGCTAATGCACTGCACTAATGATAACCATCTACTGCACACAAAACAAGCAACGCAATGAAAACATTTTATATTGTAACATACAAATGTATGACGTATAAATGTGTGACAGCAAAAATGCTAAATAATAATAACCTCTAAAATTGAATATAAACTTCTCTCATGCTGTTTGTAACTCTAAAATGAAGATATAATAACAACTATATAATTAAGTTTATCATCAAAGATTAATCTTTGCTTTTAAAGGAATATACCCTCCCTTCTTCTGGACAGATTTGGAAACATTTGTATTACATGGCTTGCTCACCAATGGATCCTCCCCAGTCTCTGAATGAGAGTCCAAAAATATCACAGTATCCACATGTAAGCAATCCACTAAAGGTTCAAATATGAGTCTAAATCAGGAGATGTGGGTACCACTTTATTTTGATGGTCCCTTTTGAACAGCCTGTTGAATATAAGAAACCTTGCACCTGCAAGTCAACTAACTCTCATTAGAATATTAGTACACTGGTTTGTAAGTACATGTCAACTTATTCTAACCCTAACCCTTCCTGTCTACTAGTACTGTACTAATACAAATGAGATTAGTATGTTGGTGCGATAGTGAACAGACTGTGTTAAAGGAACCATCAAAATACAGCGAAACCAAAAATGATTTGATCCTCTGCAGATTTTGTATGATTGAGCAGAGACAAATAAACGATCGGCCTATAATTAGGTTTTTTTTTAACAGTTAAGTATTATTGACCCATTCGCAAAACATGACTTAGTACTTGGTGCCAAAACCCTTTTTGGGAATCACAGAGGTCAGATGTTTCTTTTAGTTGGCCACCAGGTTTGGACATATCTCAGTAGGGATTTTGTCTCACTCCTCTTTGCAGATCCTCTGAAGTCATGGAGGTTTTGATGCTGACGTTTGGCAACTCGAACCTTCAGCTTCCTCCGCAGATCTTCTGTGAGCTTAAGGTCTGGACACTGGCTCGGCCACTCAAAGACCTTAATGTGCTTCTTCTTGAGACACTCCTTTCTTGCTTTGGCCATGTGTTTTAGGTCATTTTTATGCTGGATTACCCATCCATGATCTATTTTCAACTCCATGCCCAAGACGGTGAACGGCCCTGCAGAACCTGATTTTGCTGAGTTCCGCATGTCCCTATATCAACATCTTTGTTGGCCCTGGAACAACATTGTGATTAGCCAATCAGATTTAAAGAACCAGTTTATGGTTTTGGGAAGTTTAGGCTTAAAATCAGAGTTTGGTGCTTGTACATCAGTGTCAGTCATCTATCATTTCCTCTGATTTTAGGCAATACTCATAGGTAGGGTTAGGTTTAGGTGTAGAGATATGGTCAAAAGTTAAATTTTAGAATAAAATGTTGTTCCGGGGTCAACAAAATATGTTGACCCAGGAACACGCCTAACTCAGCAAAATCAGGACTTGCGCATGGCCCTGTACATCATTCTTTTGATGCGGTGCAGTTGTCCTGTCCCCTTAGCATTAAAACACCCCCAAAGCAATGTTTCCACCTCCATGTTTGACGGAATGTTGTTGTTTGGGTCTCATGTGACCACAACACTTGCACTCAGTTCTCCTCTGAATCACAACTACAGATGAGCTTTCTTGAGCTTTTGGGCACTGCAGGATTTCAGTCCTTCATGGTGTAGTGTCTTACCAACTGTTTTCTTGGTGACTATAGTCCCAGCTGCCTTGAGATCAATCACAAGATCCTTCTGTGTAGTTCTGGGCCCTCATTGTTCTCATGATCATTAAAACTCCATGAGCTAAGATCTTGCATGTTATTTAATTAACAGTGTTTCCTCTATTTGCCAAGAATCATACCAACTGTTGTCAACAGCCTGCTTGGCGATGGTCTTTTGGCCCATTTCAGCCTTGTGTAGGTCTACAATCTTGTCCCTAACATCCTTGGACAACTCTTTGGTCTTGGCCATGGTGGTGAGTTTGGAATCTGATCGATTGATTTCTTCTGTGTCTTTTCTATTGATAACCTGTATAAAAGACACCTGAGAGCCAGAAATCTTACTGATTGATAGGGGATCGATGTTATATTTTCTGCAAATTGTAATTCTTAAGTGAACTATTTCTTTAACAAAGGCGATGAAGTACAGTCTGCTATAGTCAAAATGTTTGGTCATAATAGTCATAAATAAAAAGTACTGAACGGGTTGTTGTGCTCTGCTGTCAGGCGAGCTCATTGGATATATCTGAAGCCACAGGATTTGAGTATGGCTGATGATCAACTCTCCCTGTGAGTTCTGACCTTTCCACACAGAGTTGTCACCACTTCAACCAGCCAGGAACACAGAACGGTAAGCAGCTTCATTTAGGATCATTTTGGAGTGTTTTTATAACTAAGTTCTCTAAATAAATGAATTTCATTATATATTTTAGAACTTTCTCATTATCTAAAGAGAGTTAATTTCATTAACCTCTTGTCGAAACTGTCACCTGTTTACTAAATCATGACAGACTATGTATCGCTGGAAAGGTCTAAGACTCCTGAATAGATATTTGACAACTTTTTTGTTACAATACATTTTATTGTATTAAAATAGATGTAAATGGTTAATTTGGGCGTGTTTTTCTAAATGAACAGAGAGAGTGTTTTTCATGACTGTATTCTTATATCAATGATTTCTAAGATGTCCCAGAGAGCTAAAGATATGTCACTTCTTCTACTTCTGATCATGATTTATGGCCTGAATGGTGGAGAATGTTTGACAGGTAACTATTGAAAGCATTTACTTTCTTCTAAAAACTAAATTAAATTGTATTAAATTGATTCACATTGATAGCTACATGGGTAGACTAGGCAAAGGTAGGTGACTGCCTCGGGCCCACCCAAAAATTATTTTCATAAACGGGATGCTCATTAAGCGTGTACACACAAGCGGTTGCTATTTACGGTGCTTATTACCATTCCCAGCCAGCTGCTTGTCCGAGCTGAACGTGCTCCTTGCGTTTACAGGTGTATCTCAGAGCAGAAGCTGTTTTACCAAAAGCTGTAATACTAAACACTTATTTGATTTAGTTAATAGAAGTTAATTGATATTTTTTACATTATTTTTGAAAGCATTCTCATTTTACAGGTAGGTATATTTATCAGGTAGGTTTTTTTCTTCATGGAGATGCCGCCACAGTTCTTCTGGATTGAGTCTGTCGCAGTTTGTACTGTTTCTATTTATGTCATTCCAGACAGACCGGATGATGATCAGATCAGATCTCTGTGTGGAGCACTGGCTCTTGTCAGACAATAATCTCACTGCATTATTAAAATTAATGACAAAAATAATATTAATAAGATATTACGCTATCACAAAAGATAGAAATAAAAAATATTTTGTTTGTTTTTTTGTTTTGTGGTGAAAATACTAGTGGCCTTTGACTTTTGCATAGTACTGTATATTTAAATGTAATACACAAAATATTTTTCTTAAATATATACATACATGTTTGTGCATTAATATATGCATAATAAATAAAGGTTAGGGTCATGTTTTTTTTTGTAGTACAGCACACCGTAAGTTTCTTTTGGGATCTCAAGGAGTGTTGGACCCAGAAACTATGACATGTGACTTCAGATTTACCCTGATTTTGCACATTTCCCCTGAAAAGGTGGAAAGAGTTTTCAGATGCATTTCTATTACCGTGCACTACCTTCAGAGGTATTTGCCTGAGATATGTTTACAGTCCAGTAAATTTGCATTTGTCCAAGAGAAACATAATATGTATTTGCAAGCAAGACACAAGAAAGGTCAGCAAAGTCAGGTTATGGCAGGTATTTCCAATGCTCTCGTCAAATTACAATTATTCCCCAAAGCATTCATGTCTAAAAATGCACACCACGCCTTTAATGCATAGTGGGAATTTATCAGTTTCCTTCATCTACAAATGTGTTTGCTACTCACGGAACGCCTATCTCAAACAGGTTATTCTGGATGAGCTGTTTTCCAAGCATGGTGATGCAGAGCTGAATGCACAATTCCATCAGACAGCCGGCATGGGCACACTGGAGGGTGAAACAGAGAGAGATTTCAGTCAGTTACTATGGAGTTGACTGGCTACACACCACCTAAAGTGTTAGTCATCAGGAGTGAGGTAACTAGGACAATCTGTTAAGTTATTTTTCATATGATGATGTGGGTGCAAGATTCCCAGAATAGAGTATGGTTAAGAATGGATTCTGCTTATACATGCATATGTACACCAGTTGGTCAATGAAATTCGTTATTCATTTTTGTGAAATGAATTATATGGCTTATGCCCCCCCAAGCTACCAATGACAAACACAAAAAGATGAAGCTAAATACTAGATATGTACCTCTTCCATCCGGTAAGACCCCATAACGTAGAGATATTTGCCGGGGCGTCCAATGATTCTGGAGGCATTGGATAGAAGAATGTTAAGAGCTGTGTTCACCAGCCACTGCACAAAACAGACATTACAGTAAAAGTACCCTAAAGGGGGGTGGGGGGGGAGCTCCGTTCCACAACCTAGTGAGCGATATTATATTAGTCAGATATATGTATGCCACATATATATTGTGCTTTTAAATGTCTCCACCTAGCTTCTTCAAAGTCTACTCAGCAGGACTTCCTTGGTCAATCAGGTAAACCAGCATTTTTGTCTTACGAACAGATGTGGATCAAAGCCAGCACTATTTTGTATGACCCAGCATGAAGGATCACAGAAGATCATGCTGGTGTTTATGAAAGCTTCTGCCAACGTTTCTGCCATTTTTCTATCATAATGCTGTTTGCAACTTCAGAATTGTGAGATAAAACTCCAAAAGTCTACCAAAAGGAGTGAAGATGGCATCACTGCCTGGATACCAGTGAAGAATAGGAATTTTTAGATAGAAACCATGAATGCACCGTAAAAGAGCATCAATGTGATTTGTCAGTGGATGTCTGCAGTAGTAAGTGTATGCTTAATTGTTTTTATTGTTACTGTGAGCATTACATGTTGCTAGAAATTACGTTTGGGTTGATCTGTATTTATTGCGCTGGTGCTGTAGGGTGCCAGCAATCCTACTGTATTTTTGCCAGCCTTTGACATTATATGCTTTGTATTGTTAATCTTAAAGGCGTTAACTATTTTTATTTAATTGCTAGTAACTCACGCACACAAACAATCCTTAACATGTGAATGTTAAGGAGGTAAAGACCTACAGTAACTTATGTAATGATCTGCAACTGTATCTACTGTATGCATGTCCACTGAAAAAGAACTCCAGATAGGCACTTATTTCTATCTTTTCTCCTTTATGTGTCAATTGTTGTTCACCATGCATACAACCCTCCTTCAGATGCAAAAGACAATATGACAAATCTGTCAACTCTTTGCAACTTTTTCATCAAATCAAACTGCAATTCAAGAGTAAAGAAATCAGACAGCCCTCAATAATCCCTTTGAATTGCATGCAATTACTAAGACAAAATTATATTGTTTGCCAGCTTGGGAAATTGTCAGAAGAGCTGGGTGTGCTGTTATCTTCCCTAAGATTTCAGCTTAGCTGTGGTTCTTGGTTAATTTAACATTCACCCGGATAAGCCTTGTTTGACCTCAACAATTTACCAACTTACAAATCAGGAAGCCTCATTTACACAAGTAACTGTACAAAGACAATGTCCTTGTTACTCCTTTGCACATTTGTGATTTCCACCTTGCCTACTTCATACTCTTCGCAGGTTTTCTATAAACACAACCTCTACTCCCTCGTACTTGTTTCTATGCTCGCCCACCTCTGTTCACCCAGCTAAAAGCTCCTCCTCTCTTATGTAAATAACGCATTTAAATACACTTGAACATCTTGTCTAGACAGCATCTGTCCTCTCTCCTCCAGGCCTGTTTGCGCAAAACGCCCACTAACCCCTGAACATCTGATGTTCTTCGTGAAACCAACTTTACAGAGAAAATGTCAAGAAATCGAAGGTTCCTGGTGAAATGAGAAGCATAAGTCTTTTCAAAAGCAGGAATTAATCAGAGAACTTGTCACCAAAGCCCTGTGGCTGGCAAAAGATTACTTCATTCTGCTGGATATGTCTGCAAGTGTAAATCATCAAATTCTACTATTTATAAGGTATCTCAGAAAAGAGCAGGATTTGAATAAAAACCAGATATCCATAGGGGTACCCCAGGGCTCAGTATTTCAACCATTACTCTTTTAAGTATTCACAACAATCATTGGGGCATATGATATAGATACATGGATTTGTAAATAAAGCATAGCTAATTCTTTTTCAAAGCTGTTGTCATTTCCATACAGTACTACTGCAATGGTCCAACCTTCCTACAGTATATGCACAATTAAACGTGTGCAAATGCTCCAGAGTGGGTTGACATTCAGACTACCCATGTAAACCCTAGCACACCACACCTACTCCAGGTCTCTATTATTTTACCCAAAATCTACTAACTAAGCAAAATGTTAACATCAGAATATTTCGTGTTTTCTGTAGAGAGAAGCTGTCTATACTTTTTTTTACTTTTCGTTCCACATCAGTCACTTAGACAGCAGGGCAGCTCACTAGGTTTGGAAACAGAGCAAATGGAAATCCTACTGTAGAAGTATCTGGTACTGTTCGGTTTCAATACTTGGTAGCAATACTCTTACCTGCCTCTGAAGAAAGCCAGGTACACAATAGGGGTAAAGGCATTTGCGAACTTCAATATGAATGTCTTGAAGATCAGCCTCTCCTCAAAGCTCTTGTCAGTTTTTGGCACCTCTGATAGGTTGAAAACAAGAAACAAGTTCTTTAAACATGTATTGCAACAAAGCTGGCAAACTAAAAGTCTTGCAATCAATAACCAGACGCACCCATAATAGTAAGCCAGCGTGCAATTGCTCCGTAGACTTCATCCATTATGATGATGATAATGAGGTTGATGATAGCAGCAGTGGTTTTAACGGTGGCCCGTATATTTGAGTGGAATGTGGGAGTGGAACTCATGTGTAGGGCAGTCATAATGGAGACCCTGTATAGCACCACACCAAACACTATGGCCAAGGTCACAAAGATCTGCATTGAGCAAACAAATGAACACAATAAGAAAAAGGACTTGTAATCAAATAATTTAGTGACAGAAACTAGATACAGCATCATGCAAGAGACAACTATTATTAGTTGCCAATGCAATTATAGAAAGCCACATTTAAGTATCTATGACTACTTTATTATGCAACTGAAAATGTATGATAATAGAGGGATAATAACATGAGCCCTGCTTATGTAAGTTAAAATAAAATAAATTGTCTGGTTGTTGAAAATAAGGTAAATTTAATTACAAAAACTGGTTTAAGAGTTATTTTCCTTTCATTAATATACAGTTTATATATATATATAAACATTATGTACATCCCAGACTTATAATGAAAAACAATTCAATAAATTAGTTCTTACCAAAAAAATCATCATGACGATAATAGTCATGTATGCTGGCATTCTGTCTCTACATGTCAGCTTCACATTTCCTGCCTAGAAAAAAATATGAATTGTCAAATGTGGATCAGAACATAGACACACCCAAACACTTACAACCATAACTTGGTCAAAAATCATATGTGAAGACTCAGGCCTCCAGTATGCTTTGGCCTCCAAAGGGACAGAGAGGGTCAAGCCAAGCAGCACAAAATCAAGCCCCTAGACATGCCTCACAGCTGTGCTGTCACATAACATTCAGTATGCAGCAACTGGGTCAACATCTACGGAGCATAATATATAATACCCAATAATCCAGACATCCTTATGACAGCAAGGATGGCATGCATAAGTCAACAGACAAAAATACTGCTAGAATCAGCCTTGCCTGTGTTGTGCCAGACACTACAAATTAAGCCAAAATTATTTATCAGCATACGGTCTGGTCCACATTGTAGATTATTCTAGCCAAGAACAACCCACTTGGACAAGAAGGGGCCTATTAATCAACATGTAAAAGGACAAACAACAGTTTGCTATTTCATGTGGCCGTATTGGCAGTTAAGTTCGGAATAATAGTTTTTTGTATATGAATGATGCTTAACAATACTGTATTTATTTGAGGGAAAAGACTGTACAAACAATATTATTGTGAAATAATATTCAGTCTTCAGTGTCACATGGTCCTTCAGAATTCATTGTAATATGTTGATATAAACCATAATAAACTATTTAAAAATTTCTATAAAAAATATTAATAAAAGTTAAATTTTATTAATAAAATTAATCACTGATAAGAAGAATAAATTACAATTTAATTGCATTTAAAAAAGATTTTAAAATGTATTAACGTATTATACAACACTATATTATTTAACAATGTAAAAAATGCCTTTACATTTATTTTTTATTCATAATTGCACTGTGACATGCATTATTATTACTATTATTATTTGGGGATGTTACAGTAACCACACTGACTTCTAGAAATTGTGTTTATTCAATTCTGTATGCAATATGTAGCAGATGGTCAGCGAATGGTGAGGTTTTTTTTTTTTTCATCTGAAGCTTGGATTCATAAAGTCCTACCTTTGGGGACTGCTCTTTCTTCAAGGACTTCTTCATGACGTGGAATTCATATTCTGCTCTCGGTTGACTCTGGGGAAAAACAGAGAAAGAAATTCCCAACGTATACAGGACTTAAACCAGCTCAAAAGTGAAAAAGAGCGGAAAGAGATAACTGGTTATGGAGCCAAAAGCAGCCATGTGCATGATCAGTGAACAGAACAGAGGTTTTGGTAATAGCAACACAGTGACATTCAGTGAAAGTATAATCCTTAAAAAACCAAAAGCACTCAGCACCACAAATACATATTCCTTTCCACATTCAGCAGCTTTAGGTTTTATTAGTTCCTCCTGCTTATTTTATCCACATAAACAGTGGCAAGCCTGGAAAGACTGTGACTGCCGAAAGGAAAGTGAGCAGCTTTTGACCAGTAAGGCCGGAGGAAGAGAGAACAGGAATCTCCCAGACCTCCACAGCAACAGACCAATAGATAGATAAGTGCTGGTGGAATACTTTACACAAGCAAGAATGTGACGACGATGCTTGAAGACGACTTTTAAGATAATATGAAGAATATGTTAGTACTAAAATGCAACTGTAAGGTTAGGAAGGAATTAAATTTAGTTAATACTGTGAATGAACCGATTCCAAACCTTTTGTTTCCCCTATACAAAACAGGACAAAAAACAAACAGTGAAAAAACAGTTTGATTTCATGGCACTGAATCAATAAAAATTACATCTTTAATTCTTAACACCCAAGCCTTGGGATTATACAAGTCTACACAAGAAAATAATGAAGCACACCTACAGAACATACACAAACCCACATAATTATCTTATCAAAGTATACTGTACATCAAATGTCTTATATTGACACTTTCTTGGTCAACATGGGTGTGTATGACTCACCTCGTTATCTTCAAAGCTGGTCAGGTCCCAGATGTAATTCAGCCTCATTTGCCTTCTCTTCCAGTGCTCCATAAACATGGTGGCTGTGTGACACAGAGCAGTAAGCTTCACTAACAAACCCACATTTATACTTAATGACTGACTCAGCTCTGATCAGGGTGATTTCTCAGTTAATATAGCTATAATTATATCTAAAATTTAAACTGAAATCATCTTAGCAAGTGTTCTGAATACATTTTGCATTAGGTCAGTGTGAATGGAAAACGAATTGTGAACCAAAGTGAGACCCGAATCCAGTTTCAAGATCATGACTGCAAAAATAACTATTTTTTCAATATTCTTTCATTCGTTTCCATAGTTTGAAAATCACAAACACACAAATGTTTTTCTAAAGAAGCATGAAAGGTTTTTTCATGGTGTGAAACTTTTTGGGAACTTGTATCTTAAAGGTGTTTGTTCTGTGTTTGATTTCGTATTTTTCGGCTTATATGTGAAAGCTCACAATGACCTCAGATTTAAAGAAAACTGAAACCATTTAATGAAGTGTTCTCAATGCAATTCACCTTAGGCCGGTATGAATGGAAGGTAGATTGAGAACCGGACACAACCAAAGAGAACCAGAAAGAGATCCGAGTCTGAATGTTTTATGAATGCTTTAAGGAGAACTAGAACGACCCTATTTGAGGAAATGCTCTGAATACAGTTCACTTTAGGTCAGTAAAAAACAGAAAGTGAACTGAGAACCAATCGCTACCAAAGTGAAACAAAAGGAGATCTGAGATCACTTTAAATCTCTGAACTGTATTCTCTTTCCACACTTGTTCACTTTTTGGTTCACTTAAAAACGTCTCCCTTTTTTTTTTTAAAGAGGACTGAAGATAGCAAGTGGCCTTGTCATAGAGTGTCATTTATCATTTCAAAGCCTGTAACTGTAGGGAATTAAAACAGGAAAAGCAAATTTAGGGCTTTAGCCAAAATAATCAGCTGTTTAAGAAGCTCAGCATTTGAGCGGGGATGAGTATGGGGGGAATTAAAGAGAAGTGTAAAACCAGGGCACAAATCTCTTCAACATTTGTCAGAGCAAGTCTGCCCTCAATATGTAGAGACACAACAGTTGGTGTACAGCAGCAACAAGCGTGCGGGTGAACATGAAACAGAGCTGCTGACCCCATAGTGCCATAAAGATGGCGAAGAAGACGGTGGCCGCATTGTCGAACAGGTGGCTGGCCCTTGCTGTGCCGCAAGCCGTGACCAGTTTCCAGTAGCTGCAGACTCGGTCACACATTGGGCACATGGTGATATTGTTTCTCTCGTCGCAGACCTCCATACTGAGTACACAAAGAAGAAAACCTGATTTCAGAAATGGCTCCATGTTTCCCTAGACACTACAATTAGCTTTTATCTTGTTAGCAATTATTATTTATTATTTTTAGCATTTATTCTGTATTCAGCTTCTGTATTCTAGTTCCAAAACACAGTGAATTGCTTTGACGTCTAAATAGATGTGATGGCTAATATGAAGTGTTCTACAAAAGCATCAAACGTATGGAATAGTGATCTTTACATGGAATTCATAAAAAACTGTGCACTCATGCTTTAGCATGTTGCTATGCTAACTACTACCAATGATTATGCTAAATGTAATAAGAAAATGAATCATTTATTTGCAAAAATAACATTTTCCAAAAGTTTGGACACCCCTGGCAAAGTGTGTTTTGGATGATGTCAGCATAAATCCTTAGCATTTTTTGCTGCAAATACAGAACATTAAAGTAACTTGACATTTTCATTGAAGACCAGCAACAATAATTTTCATTCTGATTACATAATAATGGCAATTTATACATGTCAAAGTTGAGCTACTATGGGAGGAACTGGACCGTGATGCCATAAGAAGGGTCCAACCAGTGTGAATAATCTTTACACAATCCTTCAGGAAGCTTGGAGTAATATGTCAAGTCAATGTTTGAAAAAATTGACAGCTCAGATGCCCAGATTTTGTAGAGCTTTAATAGCTGCTAATGTTGGATATTTTAATGAATCAAACATTGTATTCTCTATGTACAACTGTTTTTTTAATAAAACATTTTTTGTAGTTTTTTTTTTTAAATATCCAATTCAATCAGACAATATTAGCCAATATTTTCCAAAACCCCACTTTTCTATGGCGTTTCCAAATGTTTGGAGGGCCTTGTATATACAGTATATATATATATATATATACAGTATATAATGTGACTTAATAGCAGCGTAATTCTGCTAGCTACTCTTTGAAACATACAGTACTTCTTATCAGTGGTGTCCCTATAATGCTTACATTTTTTCCTAGGTAGGCAGCACACTAGGTTTGGAACAGCTTGTTTTTAGCAGTGGCATCTGTGGAATTAATGAATGTCGTTGCGAGACGACCAGCGAACACTGAGTCACTCTCATTATACACTACATTACAGTCCATTACAGTCGCACCATTTCAAACCCACTCTGAACTCCCTAATTACCACGCGCTTCAACATCCATCCCTTTTCTTGCCAAGTGCTAGAGTGATTACTTTTGTAAATGGCTAGGAATAATCTTCACTAAAAATCTTCTCACAAAGTTTAAAGCCATTGCAAAAGAGTATGTACTGCTGTCAGGAGATGTTGTTAAAAACTTGTTTCATAGGGGTGTGAGACAGGGGAATGCACTTTATCTTGATGGCACAGAGAAGAATGTGTCAATCAAAATTATGTGATAAACATAATTAAACTCAGTAATATTATGTATGTAACTGTCAACGGTTAAGGGAGGGGCCAGTTGCTAGTCAGCACACTTTGTCCAAAACCAATGCAAATAAACCAATCAAACAAATTATATAAGGTGACCTGGGAATGTTGTCGTCCACAGTGGCACAGCCGTACAGGAACACAATAACTCCCACAATTGCTGCTGGGATTAGCATCTGAGTATACACACCCAGCCAGGCAAAGTACAGGCCCACTTTCTCACCAAAATACTTCCTGAAAGAGGTAAAGCAGAATTGTAGTAAACATCAGAAAGCGTCTTGTTCACAATTTACAATAGGGAACACTTATTCACTATCAACTACAACTTGTCCCTCAATAAAATCCTAATTTGCTGCTGATTAATAGTTACTAAGATACAGTAGTTGTTAAATTTAGGTATTGGGTAGGATTAGGGATGTAGAATATGGTCATCTACATTAGAATAATGCAATATAAGTAAGTTACTCAAAGTAATCCCCTACAAATTACTAATTACTACTTTTTAATTGTAATTCGATTACATTACTTTTTTAATGTAGTAATCAGATTACTAATGGCATACATATACATATATATATATATATATATATAGTACTGTGCAAATGTCTTGTGGGTTATGTGGGTCTATCTTTTGCAGTAGCGTGTCAGTTTA
>JAUCNO010001819.1:25019765-25030148 GCA_032353835.1 Enteromius viviparus | reverse complement strand
TGATTAGCTGATAGCTAACAGCTGCGGGCAATCGTACAGCGATTCACTCGAAATTATGTTTTTGTCAAAACATTTATATGTGGTGCATCAGACAGAGCCAGTCATTTTCAATGAGGTTGCTTCCAGGAATAGGAGTCAAAAAAGTGTTGGCATTTTTCTGTGACATCACCACTTTCAATAACAACTGTCTCAGAAACAGCAAATTTAAACATCTGACATTTAGTCACTACAGCGTCTGCAAAGGGATAAACTTTACAGTTAAACTTTAAGTTACAAATGAAAACGAAGGCTGACTATGAGATATATAATTGCATGTGATCTAAATTAAAGATGATGTATTTGTATATACACTGAGAAAGAGCATGTACAAGCTGAGGGTAAACCATTATTTTCCTTCACCGCTATCATCTTTCTTTTGTGGTGGTAATCTAGCAGTTAGACACACCTATACAGGCCTGAGTCATTGGTTAGGCTAATCTTACCTGCTAATGTAGGCAGGTTTTATTCAAAAAGAGCAGGTTATTAAGAGAGAGCTGGTGCTTTTAAAGTGAGGTATCACCTGTCCTTAAATGATGCCAAAGTGTGGCAGTTTTTCTTTGCTTTTTTTACAGCTACTGTCTCTCTTACTAATTATTATGGTTATCTGTGTGGTAGCGACATCTTGTGGCTATCAATGTACGTAACGTTACGTAAAAACAATCACTGCGTTTCAGAAGAGGAAACCTGTTAAGCGTCAAAGATGTGCAAAACGTACGCTACAGAGGATAAATATGTCTAATAGCAAGCTATATTAGTAGCCTACGTGCAATAAAGTAATTAGGAATGTCTAGGCTAGTATTATATGTCACTTCTACACAAAGCCAAATAAATAAAATATGTAATCATTTAAGCTCTTTTTTTAAGCATTTTAAGAATATATATCAACCTAAAACTAATAAATACATACATTAACAGAACAAATAGGCTACATTTCAGTCAACAAATGTATTTAAAAAAACCAAATTATTTTTAAACATAGGCCTACTGCCCCTTTCTTAGTCACTTTACCTTGTATTGTTGTGATTTTTTGCACATACTTATTTTACCTACCTATGTATCGCGGGCAATAAATCTGTATGATTCTAAAAATAGCATTTTTTGTTGGTTTCAGTAGTAGCATGTTCTCTATTTTCTACACCTTGGAGATGCAACTTAAAATAAATAAATAACAACATTGATATAGTTTTTAAAACTAATTAATATAACGGAAAGGTGCATGCCTGTGGTGGTTATTTTTTTGCCACAGCGAATCTGCTCTTGCGTGTTAATGCATCTGGTGGCTGTCGCGCTCATTTCCGCGTTGTTTCCTTCCAAACGTTCCTATGGATTGGCGGAGCTCTCCTTGAAGCGTATCGAAGTAACTTTTTCACTTACATATTATGCTTTTATCATTCTAATGGTGCTCTTGGGGAATAGATACAGCCGCAAGCGTCGATAACTTGGCTAGAGTATGTTGTATAGTGTTGGAAACTGTGAATTTAGCGGATTCAGAAATTGTTAGGCTGGTCCGGCTAACGTTAACGTTACGTTAGGAAGCTATCGTTTGGGCCGGCGGTGTTTGTACTACATAACTTTAGAACCATGGCCGATGCGAACGACGGAGAGAGGACAGACGAAAAAGAGTTGAAGGGGGCAACGGGTGGTGAAGGTAAGAGGAGGAGGTACAACTTTTTAACGAATTGACTTCTGCGAGCTAGCCAACTCTTAGCTGTTTGCACTCGCCGTGACGTCACACTGTTCTTCGCCTGTGGCTTGAAAACTACTCTTTCTTCTAAACCACTTCATTGGGCTAAACACTACTCTGGCCGATATTATGATAGCGATGTGCGGTGATTTTCAATGAAATGAGTTAGTTTTATTTCGTATTTAAGACGTATAATCATTTTTTGTTTCAGTTATTATGGAACTTCCCGTGATGTCATACCGAGTGCGTATGACGCAGATCAGGGCGTGTCAGGCCTTCAAAATAGCGCTGGGCTTTCAAATGTTTTCAGTCTCTTTACTATTATTTTTTTTAGTGACATTTTTTAGTGGCGAAAAGCGAGTATCTATTTCTGTGTAATAAAAAAAAAAAAAAAAAAAAGATTTACGTTTAGAATTTAAAGATTTAGGTAGCCTAATAAAAAAAAAAAAAGTATATTTATGTTTTGGTAAACTGACTGTAGATTATATTTAAAAAATCAGAGAGTGTCAACTTTTGCTTTACTTATTCGATTAACTGTGACATGGCAGTTTTGCCAGGTTTTCCCAACAAAACCTGCCCGATTTTTAATCAAAACTAGTCCAGTGGCATTTCGAAGGGGGTTTCTGCTATAAATGTTTGCGAGGGGTAAAATATACGTTTTGTGGCAAGGTTTCCTCTGTAAAATTTGCATTGCAGGGGCTAAATATCATGTAATTAGGGTTGCTTAAACCCACATACATGGGGGAAAAACCATAGCAACTGTGTTACAGTAGCCCAGTTCTGTGGGAAAACTGTGGACTTGGCAACACTGCTCTATAAAGAATTCATTGGCATTTTACCCAGATCTGTAAAGAGGCAGATTCCGTTCACTCGGCCCTACCGATCAAATTCTTTCACATTCATACTTGAATGCTTTCGGCTCTGTTCTGTAGTCACTCTTTGAAGACAGGACAGCAGACATATTTTTCGAAATACGTTTGAAGTCAAAAGAATAACTCTTGTTTCATATTTCTTCACTGGCAAAATACCCAATACAAGAAATTCACATTAAGATGCTTAATTAAATAACATCCAAAATCTATTATAGTCCAATAAGCCATTAAATATTTGTCTTTGTTAAGTTAAAGCCTTTTTATTTTGTATAAGATTGTACAAAACCTTTAACCAAGTTGTTGACAGCAATGCTTCTGCAGAACTGAGAAGGCAGAAGTGAGAATAAAAAATTGGCTACTTTGGCTACGCCACAAACTTTTTTATTAACCCATGTCATGACCTGTCTCTTAAACCAGCCTGTATCAAAACAGGAAATTATTCCCAATAGAGGTCAGGGTTCACCACATGTATAATACCTGCTCACCTCATTGTCACACCTAGGAGTACAAAGATTGCTTCCTGTACTTTGACCTTGCATCCTTTAAAATACTTGTGCGTTATACAGATTATTAATCACATTAACTCACAATATTTATTCCACTTATTTCCAGATGTCATGGATGATGTGATCATGGAGCAGAGTGCTGTTTTACTAAGAGGGTAAATCCATGATATTCTCAATAGGCTGTCTATTATATTTTAAAAGCATGAATTTTTGGAAATGAATGCATTTCTCCACTCTTACTGTGCTTTGATTACATTTGAAGGTATGTTATTGAACGAGTTACTGTAGAGGATCCATCCATGCGTGTGAGCCATGAGGCTCTAGGAGGAAGACCTCAGGATGCAGATGATCCTCAAATCAAAGAGGTTGTAGATCAGCTTTTGAAGATAGCCGATGACCTTAACAAGAATGCTGAACTTCAACAGTATGTTTTTCATTTTATTAAAACTTGTGTTTTTGTATGAATGTTAGGTTTTGTGATGAAACAAGAGGAAAACTAAAGCATCTAATCTAAGCTAAACCCTCATAAAAAAGCTATATATTTTGGTAATACTTAAAGTTTTTATGTACAATGCATTTTGAAAGTTTAACATGCATTATAATGCATTGCTCAGTCTCGTGAATAATTGTGACCACAGTTAACGCATTGCAACACTTAACAATTTATTGTTACAATATGCATTTTAAATTTGATTATGATTATTCACTGTAAGATAACGTATTGCGAAGTTTATGCAATGCGCATTAGTTTAATGGTGTAAGATTTTATTTAAAGATGCATTTAGACATTTTTGTATGTTGCACATTTGTGTGGGACTTAAATGGGTCATCAGAACTGGCTTTACTGATGAGTGCAGCCCTATAATTATGGCTTTTATCATAGGGCTGCATACAGTGATATTGTGCATCTCATCAGTAAAGCCAGTTCTGTGATTAAAAATAAATCTGCATCACCTGTTTTCAGAGCCGCATTTAATAACCAGAGCCATAGTTCGCTGGCAAGCTACACAATGCATCATTCACTATGGCATGCGATTCATCTGTGATCATGCACTTGAATTGCGTAGCTTGTCAGTTTTTAATCACAGAACTGGCTTTACTGATGAGATGTGCATGACTATTGCATGCAATATATTGTGCTGTTCTGTTTTATTGAGTGTCTTCATATCTTATGTAGGTCATTTCAAACATTCTTCAAAAGTATATATATATATAATTTTTTTTTTGAGTGAAACTTTTAATGAGGAACAAAGGACTAAATAACTGGGCATTAAATATTGAAGAACTTGCAGTTTTTTAGGCTAGTCATACACGTTATAGAAGTTGCACACAAAGCCTTTCCATCTTTCCATTGCACTTTTTCTGCACTTAATATCGCATTGTCATATTTTTAAGCCCTGGGTCAATAGCAATAACCCAGTGATTAGGTTATTGGTGGGGTAGTCCTGGTCCAGATCAGGTTTAGCAGCACTTTTGCCAGGTTAACCCTAAGTTACAGTACCAAAGTGCTGTGCTGTGGGTTGTTCAGCAAAAGACAACTAAATAAAAACTCCCTTTGTCGTTACCTCATTAAATATGCATGCGTGTAAATTTCCATGCTGGGTTTAGTTTCGTGTGAGGGAGTAGTTGAACAGTGATGATGAACACAAAAACAAGGGCACACAAATCTCTTAATTGAGCAAATATGAACATTAAGACAGTGTTCACAAAGTGTGAAATTTAGAAACCTGACTACGCAGTAATATTACTAAACCATGATGAACCGTATAAAATATAGAACAATAAAACTAACTTTTGTTACAACCAGATATTGGCAAATGATTATCAGTTGATCATTTGCTTTGAGACTGGTTGGCATTTTATACATGATGTATAAAAATTATGGAAAGTCCATATCTTGTAGATACGTTTTGGGTCCATAACTTGCTACTTTTTCCCCTCACAGTCTCATCAGCACTGTGGAAGCAAACTGTGCCCAGGACGTCTTCATGACTGTGGCTAGGAGCATCTTTGAGGATGGCATTAACTGGGGACGTGTGGTGGCTCTCTTTCACCTGGCGTATAGGCTCATTTACCAGGTATTTTAAAATGTAAAAATATTTGTAGAAAAGGAAATGGAAAAACAAAAGAACTTTTCATAAATCAGATTTAAGCACTGCTTCTTCTTTCGGATAATATAGATGCATTAAAACGTGATTACCTTTCATTCCCTTAGGCTTTGACTCAGAACCACTTTGATGTGATCAGGACGATCATTAGCTGGGTTTTACAGTTTATCAGGGAAAACATTTCTGCCTGGATCAGACAGCAAGGAGGATGGGTAAGTTGCTGTTTTTTTGTGTACTGTCTGGCCACCCATGTGGAGCCACACAGGTTGAGCCAGACATGAGCCACCACACACAGAGAGACGCACCCACTCGAGCCAGGAAGTACATAAGCACAAACCCAGACACATCCCGTCTAGAAACATCCAGACTCGCAAACCCACTGTCCCAGTGTGTCACGCAGATACCATCTCATATAATCTAATCTGTCTTTTTAAATTGCCAATCAAAAATGACTATTTTTGCTTGTCACATGTCACGTAAGAGTAGAGGTTGTCATACTTGCGGTTTGCATGTGTGCTGCAGAGCTCCAACGGGCTGACTGCAGTTCCTGGGGCCACTCAAGTTTAATAGCACACATATGATCATAAAGGAAGCAGAATGTGGGGTGCTGGGTTTAGACTTCAAACACTTAGGCGTTATGGAGCATACTGTGGCCCTGAGAAATGGAGTAAAGTGAACTCGTGACAATATTTACAGTGTGCTAAGCAGCATCAGCCTGAAGAATGCTAACCTGTCTAGGGAGGAGAAGAGATGCTTGTATGCTTGACCCATGTTTTGGGGGGATTTGAGGAAGATCAGGCACCTTTTTTTTTTTCATCATCCTTTATTTAACCAGGTAAAAGAACTCATTGAGATGAAAAATCTCTTTTACAAGAGAGACCTGGCCAAGATGCAGCATAAAAACAAAGAACAATTTTTCAAACATATACAAAAGAACACATAAAAGCAAATGACAGATGTTTCAGTTCTTGGTGAACTAGATATTTAAATATACAGATAAAGACATGAGCAAACATTGTGAAAAGAATTGCATTTTTAATGATTTGGCAAACATTTTACTTCAGATGCACAGTACAAAGTTGATATTCTCATGTTAGAACATCACATAAAGGCAATCCCCATATCATAAAGATCAGTATTCAGAAGCATGGCTCTTAAAAATAAATCTAAAGCAGGTGCTGGACCTATAAATATAAAAAGCTTTGATCTAAGTGTAAACACAACGGTTCATTTATCTGAATTACACTGAATTACTCTGTTGATCTATGCTCTGAACTCTAAACGACGGCATATGGATGTCATATCCCTGCATACCTAGAAACTGAAAGAAATAAGGCACAGCAAGGATGCGGAAAACATACAATGGGATCTGATGAAAGGCCTGATTGTCTCTGGTGGCCCCAGGTCTACTTACCTCCAGTTTGGCCTCTATACCAATGGAAAAACCAGAGGAAAAACACCAATCTCATCTATATTCAATTAAAAGAGAAGTCTTTTAAAAAAAATAAAAATTATATATATATATTTATTTATTTATTTCCCAGCTGTTACCAGTTAAAATGAAATAGTTTACTGCTGACAGTGTTGATAAGTATAATGTCTTCTACATGTGAGGATGTATAGTTTCCATTCATTGTATTATATCTTGTAGATGATTGATGGATTAGATGAAGAGATCTTCCTCTTAGTAGAGGGGAAAGGAAGAAAAGTGAAGCGCTTTTAGTTTCTCTCTCTCTCACACACACACACATACTTTTTCTCTTTCCCACGTTCTCTGTGTGTAGACAAAAGAATGAATGATGACAGGCTACTGTAGTGTTGGAGATGATGTAAAAGCATTTTTGCACATTAATCTGCTCAAGCAAAAGAATGCAAAAGGAATAATGTGGACCACATGTTTTTCCTAGCCTCATTTTTGGTCACTGCCTTCACAGAAAGTGATGAAGAGTTGTGAGTGACACTGCCAGTGACTGACGTACAGTATTATTGTGAGCAGGAGAACTGTGTATCACACTGTGAACAGCAGTAAAGGCTCATATGAAGTGGTTCAGTTTGATCCTAGTTCACACACAGATGTATTCAAACTTTTACACAGAAGTATAAGTATTATATAAGCCAAGCCTCCTGCTATGTTGAATATCAGAAAAAAAGAGAAATCAAGCATCAGATGAACTACACCTAGATAGAACTAGATAAAAATAGATCAGTCAGTTGACCAGTGAAGAAGAGCAGCTGAATCATACCTGTGATCAAGTTGAATAATATTACCTTTTTTAAAACCTAAATTCTCTCCCACAGTCATTGATCACTTTTTCCAAAGAGCTTAAATACACATCTAATGCATCCAGTCTGTTACTGAAACCAAACTGTCCCAGACACCAGCTGAGAACAGCTTTACCCTTAAAAAAAGAAGAGAAAAAAAAACTAAGGGAAAAAGAATGAAAAAAGTGGGAGCAGAAAGGTTCTAGTTTCCATTTAAAAGCCCTAATGTGGCAGACACTTTAATATTCTCTGTAATACCAGCAGGTCCTATAGAGTGGGTTTCCTGTGTGTGGATTCTTCTGCCCAGATAAATAAACTTCAGTACAGTGGCTGCAAGGGTTGTGCTCTGTGTCCAGGCCAGGCCTGCGTTGCTTTTGGACCACAGTCAAGCTACAGGAGCCACACCACAGTCATACTGACAGAGAATCACAGGTCTATGAGAATGTCCATGCATCACCAAGACTAACAATTTGCTAGAGCTTGACAGAACCATGGCACGGTGGTCGAGCTATGTTTTCTGGCTATTTGAGGAGCTATTCACAGGGATGCAGATTTAAAGATGCCCATCATTTCTGGTCTCATTCCTATATTTCTCCCCATTGCTTTTTCTCTCAAGGCAGCATCTTTTAAGAATAAAGTCTATATCTTCACTGAGAACCTAATACACAAAGTTTAGCAATATCTTGTAAAGAATATAAAAATATGCACACACAATGACATCTTCTAAGAGATAGCTGCCAAAAAGAGGCACTACATCATGTTGATTTACTAAGGAAACTATTTTAACATCTATTCAAAAAGGATGTGACAGTGGCACAACATTCAAAACAAAATTTCAGCTACAGTCTGCAGCTGCAATACATTATGGCAAACCTTTTCCATGCCACATGCTAATACTCTGAAATCGTGATCAGGTTAAAGTCAAAACATTTCGAACGAAACATCTGAGCTAGTGCTAGACCATATCTGGGGCACATCCACCACAAACCAACCATCAAAATCTAATTCAAAATCAAAACCCACACAAATGCCACCAAAGCAAACTACCAATACTAATTCATTACCAGGGCCTCAGTTAAACTTGCAGCTGTGTACAAGCCCACATGTGACAGACATCCCCCTCTAAACATCTGCTAACCCCTCAGTCATCTCTCCCCTCCTTTACAAATATTTACGTGAGGAACTGCCCTGATGCTAATGAGCCTCACTGATGCCCACTGGCGAGGATTATGGGCCACCAGATTGGCTTTTAATAAGCTCCACATGCCGGAAATGTGTTGCTTTGAATGCTCTTCTGCTTAAGCTCTAGTGGGCTTTATGCTTTTACAGTATGTGCTGCACCTCAGGGACTGATATACATTCTGTTACACACACAGATCAAGAGTAAAATGACCAGACATTGCTCATTTCATGCTGACTTTCCAACTGTGAGCTCTGTTGTCTGGAAAGCTCATTGAAGGGCTGCTGAGAGATGGCTAGCAGGGGATGAGCCTTGTGGCATGCTACTGGGTTTGTGGCCAAAGTAAACCATCCATGAGGCACGTGGCATCGGCAGACTGATATACACCACAGTCAGGCATTACTGACAAAAATAACCTCATTCTATAATTATTATTTCCAAAGCAGTAATCCAGGTAGAAGCATCTGAGATCACAATATTTTATTCACAATGTATAGCTGCTACTAAGATCTAGGGCCAGACGAAATAACCTTTTGTGCCAGAGCAAAACCTCTCTTGCAAATAAAATAAACAAATAGATGCACTATAAAAAAGAAGCACCTTAAAATGTCAAGCTTAAATGAATGCATTATTTAAGATTTTGTTCCAAAACAGAGTAGTCTAAAATGTAGGGATAAATATTTCTATTGAGTTGTCCTTTCCTTGCGAGCTTCACATTAAAACAAACTGACAGTGCAAGCTGTGTAGTCTGATTCATGTTAGTCAGTTCTTTTAGAAAATCTTTAAAAAGACTCCAAAACTCAGGAGTAAGTTTATACCTGTCTTCACTAAATATATCAGAGCACTTACTGAAAAGTTAATGAAAATGAGCAGCATGTTCGTGTACTGAAGGTTTGTGAAACGTAAATCGATGTCATTACTAACTGGTTGTGAGGAACAGAGCTACAGCTAAGCCCTGCTGTCATGTTTACTTACCTGTGTCTGTACTTCACTGTTGAACACAGAGCCATACATGCAAATGATCGCACTTGAGTCAGTTACCTCAATAAATGCTAAGTAGTATCTGGATTAAGCATCTAGCTCCATTTTAACTGGCAAAAAGTCATAAAACTATTCAAACATGAAAATGCTCTGTTAATTGAATGACAGTGTGAACAGCTGAATATTTAAAGCTACTCTCTATTAGCAGGTTGGAAATCCTGTGGTTGACATTATTTCCTTGCAACATGTGTCAGGAGTGTGCACATCACTTGCAATGAGCAATAGTGTATGTGAATGCAGTTCAGTTCAAGAGTGTCACCCATTCAGACAAGTGTCTGATACATATTTTATAAGTTCATATTTAGTGTGTCCAGAGAAACCCTAAAAAGAGTACATCAGATCAGACAGAGGTATAAAAGTATTGTACTAGCATCATGGACCTTGCTGGACTTAATTAAAGTTAGTCTGGTTCACAGCTGGCTCACTGGCAGCTGGTCAAGATGAGCAAGAAGATAACCACAAAAAAGCATGTTTGCACATAACAACACAAAGGCTATTTATATCTCTTAGACCAGGGCTTCTCAATCCTGATCCTGGAGGTCCGGAGGTCTCCAACCCTAATAAAACACACCTGAACCAGCTAATTAAGATTTTCAGGATTACTTGTAAACTACAGGCAGGTGAGATTAATCAAGGTTGGAGCAAAACTTTGCAGGACAGTGGACCTCCAGGACCAGGATTGGGAAGCCCT
>JAUCNO010001819.1:24999965-25019665 GCA_032353835.1 Enteromius viviparus | reverse complement strand
TTGTATTAAAATAAGTCAGACTATCTGCCATAAGCCTGGCTTATTTGGTAAACTTGTTTTATGGAACAGGCCCCTGGGGTGCGTTTCCCAAAAGCATGGTAAGCCTTCTTTAGCCGCAAGTTCCGTCCTTACCAGCGTAATTCAAAGACTGAAGATACGACCTGACTTGTACGAATTCATACAATTTATTCTAAATTTTACGTATTTTACGAGATGCCAATTTGTGTGAATTTGTACGAATTACCTAAACATAACCCTGCCCCTAAACCTACCCATCACGCGGTTTTAGACAAATCGTACAATTGTACAAGTAAGGTCATACGAATTGGCACAACTTTGGCACTTCGTGCGAATATGTACGAATTGCTTGTGGGACTGTGTTGGTGTTTCCCAAAAGCATAATCAAGAGAAAATTCGCAGTCAACGTCACAAACGTACGTGGTTAGAACTACAGCTTTGGACCAGTGGTTAGAAGGATAGTTTCTTGTTAATAAGATATATGGGCTTTAATAAATATGCTAAGCAAACGAACATGCTATCTAAATATAAAATGCGTTTTAATGATGTATTTTTGAACGTCCATTCTAAACGCCGTTTTTGAAAATGAACCCCGGAGTGTGACGTAAGAGGAAATTTGTTATGTTATCTATGCTGGTTTGAGATTAAAATATTGCCTCATTTTTAGTTAAATAAAAAAAAACTTCTTAACATTTCCAGAATTGGGGTTGAACCATCTTACATGGTATCAAAATATCGCACTGTACTTTTATATGTACCAATTAAGTTTTGCTGTGGTCTGGATGTCTTCTTTGACCCAGTCACAATGTTCTCAATAGAACAGATCACTAAACAACAGAGTGTATGAATGAGTAACAGTCAGTGATGGGTAGAGGGCCCTTATTGTTTCATTATTTCCTGTTGTAATTGAAAGCATTCATATTCATTCTGAATCATCTGCGATGGGATCCACAGGTCTGTCTCTCAAACCACTAGAAAGAGATCCATGTGTCAGACTGAGAGAAGCAGTTAACTGTTTCCTCCAGACTTGGGTTCTCTTCCAACCAGACCCACGATCAGTTTCACTTATAACCTAAAGCATATGAGCTGCTGAAGGGTGACATAAATAATAGTGTACTGTATATATACAGTGGCCCCTGCCTCCCCTGACACTTAAACCACACTTGACTAATGTGTGGATTTCATTACATAAATACCTTTTAAACTAAGAGGCATCTGCAAACAAATTCTGCACATTTCAAATTCTCCTATTTTATGACATATTAGCTCAACACATCTAAATCACAGCTCATTCATGTTCAATGAATGGACACTAAAAGGATGAAATGATATGTGTTACCACAAGATGTCATGTTAAACTCACTGAACAGCCACACTGATAAATAATATTAATGTCAGTATTATTGATGTACTATTATAGTTTTGTTAGTTTTATAGTTAATTTTTAATTTTTTTTTATTGCTAATTATTAGACTTAGTTCATTTTGTTTAGTAATTAAACACAAACCTTTACATTGGCAACAAGCTGAAATACATGTTAAATAAAAAGTTTATATTTATATATTTCATTTTTAAGTACATTTTTATTTAAAAATAAAGATTTTATTAACAGCTAATTTATCATCACTGAGAAAAGGAAGATGTAACATATTTACATAAAATCCATTTTTATTTTCATCAGTTTTTATTCATCTTGACTTTGTGTTGCCCATTACCAAATTGACCAAATCTTTTCTCACCCATATGCTTAGTTCTCAACGTAAAAAAGATTTGCTGTAATTATGACAATAATTTAGTGTAAATCTTTTTTTTTTTTTTTTATTCATTGGCAACAGTTTCTTCAAAAATAAAAGAACATTAAACATTAAAAAGTCTTTATCTTTACAGAATAAAACTATTAAAACAGCTCATGCAATGCATTCTGGGAACCAGAAATCCTCATCAACGTTTTTTTCTGAAATTGGTTCCCAGGATTGCTTTGCATGAGGCTGTTATTTTATTTATTTTTCCCTGTAAAGATAAAGACTTTTTAATGTTTCATGTTTATTTATCTTTGAACAAACTGTTGCCTTTAAATAACATACATTTAAATCTACAGTAAGTTACTGGCATCCAGCAGCTATAATTACAATACTGTAATTTCTACAGGAATTTCTCACATGCAGATGGGGTACGTATAGCCTACAAATCATTAAATTATACTGTTTATTAATGCTCATTATTGCACTGCTACCATACATGTTCATATAGCTTTTTACGTCAGTACTTCCTAGAACCCCTCACAGTGGCTTTGAACCCATTGACGCTGCAGGCATTTCAAGGGCACTAGCAGCAGCAGGCCTATGTCTGTGTTAGCTCAGCTGTTAGAAGACTACAGACTGGATCTCGAGCAGGACAATGACCAAAGTTTTTAGAACTCAGATTTCACATGTCGTTATGAACCTTTGCCAGCTATAAACCTTGTATGATCAGCTGGAGCGCTTCAGAAGCTAGACACAGTAAACAGCTGTGTGGGTAAAAAGACTCCCCTTTAATCTAACAGAATATTATGTACGGGATAAAACAAAAGTCATTATACCACATGCTAGTAGCATATTTCATAACTCAGATGCTCAAAATTCAGTAAGCAATATAAACACAGAGCATAAGTACTGAGGCATTTATTAGAAGTGTGGGCTCAACAAATAGTCTAGCTATGTCAGGCTCCAAGTAAAATACATCAGCTTTTATTTTAAACTTATTTACTTATTTTATACTGTTCATTTATTTAGTATGAAAGCCTGCTTCCACCTAAAAAAAAGGTAATTGCGACTATATCTTATAACTGTAATTATTTCATTTCTTACAATTAGAAAGTTCTAATAATATTGTATCTCACATCATCTTGCAACTATGCAACAAAAACAACAATAATAAGACATACTGCATATAAAAGCCTACTGTATACAGCACAATGCACTGTATTAATATGAATACATTTTCTGTAATTGTTTTGTTGTTTTAGGGTCAACAAAAGTGTGTAAAAAAACCTGGATAATGGATAATGATGCTTAAATGGAAGGATGATGCTTATTATTATTTTTATTATTATTTACTTTTGCAGTGTAACGTTATTTATTGCAAAAATATTATTAATAATACCTAAAAATATAACAATAAATAAAAAGCCAAACATTATATGTGTTGTATTAAAAGCAACATTGAAATAATTAAACTCACAATAAAAAAAGAAAGTAAAATACTTCAGTGTTGCTTTTGATACATTACAGTAAATATAATAGTTGTCTTTTTGTTTTTATAGGTATTATTATTTTAAGATATTTAAGAGAAACCAAATCAAACTGCAAAATATAAAGTTAAATTGTGAGTTAGAGAAAAAACTGATTTCATACTTAACATGATAACCTAATTAAACGGTACAACTGTAAATTCATGTAAATAATCCAGTTTTATAGTAATTGAATTAAAATGAAGTTATCATTTAATCATTTAGCAAAGATTTAGCTTGTCACTTCTGCACCGTACTAAGCTGACATAACAGGTCACGATTGAATAATCTGCCGGAGAGGTCAGTGTAAGACTGACGTGTGATGAGTGCATTGATGTGACTTCAGATCACTGGCCTATCTCCAGCACACACAGCTGTACAAATGAGAACTGCACCTGAGCTCTTGCTTCAAATAAACGAACAGGTGGCTCCTATCATGCATCAACATATCAGGACATATTGTGTATCCAATTATGCAATGTGCTTGTGAGTGTTTATTTGTCCGGTGTCAGCACACGTGCTGAAGTAGAAGAGTCCTTCTTCAGCGTATCCGGTCTATGACCTTCATGAGTATTACTTCATGTGCATGCGTTTGTGTGTGTGATGTAAGTATATTCTAGTTCTTTCAAAAATGTATTCATACAGTGCTGTAAGCTTCATAATGGTATCTCCATCTTGATATTAGTAATAACTTTCATGCAAATAGATTATAATTAAAATATAGTATAGAGGATGGTTTCTGATTAGCAGCCAATTTTTGGATCGTTCAGTAGATCCCAGTAGGAAAATCGTTTTGTTCTCAGGTACTTCCCAGTTGCTTGGATTCCTAGTGAAATTACAAAATTATGAATAAGTGGCAAGTTGTAGCCTACATTGACTCATCCTTGTGAAAAAAAAAAACAACTAAATATATAGTATATGCTGGTTAGGTATGTTTCTGGGACCTGCTTACACTAACTCAAACCAGCATCCCCACTTCCAAAACATACCTAACCAACATATGCAATTTTAGGTCTAGGGTACTTTTGTCGATTATATCATAGTGCATAGTGCTTGCAAATTAAACCTACTAGGTTTTTGACATGCAAAAAGCATTCACCTCCTATCAGTTTGTAGCAGTAAATGAGGACGTATTATATCGATCACAAGTACAATATGGAGTACCTCAAGGCTCAGTACTAGAGTCGTTTTTTTTTTTTTTTTTTTTTACACATTGAGCACATTAGCCTGGTTCTGTCAACACTGCACTGGCTCCCTATCAAACGTCCTATAGATTTAAAAATCTTGTTAATTACTTATAAAGCCCTGAATGGCTTAGCTACTCAGTACTTGAGCGAGCTCTTATCACATTATAGTCCTCCATATTTGCTGTGTTCTGAAAAGGCAGATCTTTTTCTTATTTAGCACCCAAACTCTGCAACAATTTACCTAATGCTGTTCGGGAGGCGGGCACACTCTGTCAGTTTAAATCTAGATTAAAGACACATCTTTTTACTCTGGCTTACACATAACACACTGATACACATTTATTAATCAAATCTGTTAAAGTATTGTTATGCTGTATTAATTAGACCAGCCGGAACCGGGAACACTCCCCTTAACACACGATGTACTTGTTACAAAAGAACCAACAGCTATAAAGCATGCAATGTCAGATTTATTATACATCAATCAGAGAAAAAATTAATCTCTTCCTAAACACATTACTTAGACTTTTACTTTTTTTTACAAAATAATATATTTTTCTAAAGTCTATGAATAGTCTATAGCATATTTTGGTAAAAATTTCTCAACAGTCTAAAAAACAGCTTCTTTACCGTGTCAAAATCAGCTCTGTTTTCATCAAGCCGTTCTTTTTATGTTGCTTTAATGCTAATGAGCTCTGCTGTGTCCCATTGTCATCAAACGCGATCCGCTATATAGTTAGAAAACAAAAACAAAGCAAATTAATGCATGCAACGAACACGGCACAACATATCTGCCAGGACAGGATAGTTTACTTTTCAGAGGTGAGAGACATTTTATTTTATAGCTGTTACGAAATAACAATAGAATGTTACTGACAATAAACCTGTCTACATCTCATCTGACGGCAGACACTGAATCATACGTATTAAACTGGATTTGACAGAAGAACGGCTTTCATGCATGTCCTTTAAAATAAAAACCTTGCGTAAGAAAACATTCATAATCATGTATGCTAGCATTCACCTACTTATGTTTAAACAACTTGTAAAGTGAATTTTGCATCAGATGACCCCTTTTAAAACAGCCACAGCAAGTCCTGCGTCTCTTGACATCCGTCATGAGCACAATCCATAGTCTAAGGGTCAGTGTCTTACGTCCAGACAGGAAGTTATTTCCTTGAGGAAACTGTCATGATTTGTTATGGTCAGGTCTCAGTGGAGGGAATTACTTTGAGCACTAACCTTTCTATTTTTTGGGTGAAATTCTAGTCGTTGGTCAAAGGTTATATATTAGCAATGACTCAGTGTAAGGCCCCCGTTGAGAGCGACCTCTGTAGTTGTCACTGTCCTTATGGAGCTGGACCCCCTTGGACCAGCATGCCACCATCTCTGACGCAAAGGACAGCCCACTGGGAAAAGCAGAGAGGGAGATTGTGAAACCCCAGCAGTGCAGGGAACCCATCATGGCTTGTGCGTAGCAGGTTCTTCTGTCTCCAGTTGTTAGAAACGGAACGATTGGGGTGTGCGACTTTGCCGCTGGGAGCCGACCTCATTTGTAGTGCTACAGATGGCCTGCTGTGCAGTGCATCATCTTTTACACTTATTTAGCAACAGGTCAGCTCTGCTCAAGTTAACCTGGCTGCTATTGTGGATTATTTCAAACCCAACAATAAACAAATGAGTCAGTGCTAGTGAGTAGAGCAACTTCAGTGTTTTATGACAGCTTTTATTGCTTGAAAGTGCACTAAGTAACTTTTTGTGTATATTTTGCTGATGGATACAACAAAGGTCTTGGACTTTACTTTGACACCTATTGGCCTGGAAGTAGCATCAAACAAACACTTTTTGGTCAGCATTTTTACTGGAAGACCTTAATTATTATGTCAGCCATAACTGGTTTATTCTGGAATCAAATAACATGAACGATGGTGCTTCTGAGGCATGTTCACATATGGCTTCCTTTTCGCACGATAGAGCTTTAGTTGGCATCAGACGGCACGGTGGATTATGTTTACCGACAGTGGTTTCTAGAAGTATTCCTGGGCCCATTTATTAATGTCAATGACAGATTCACGCCGATGAGTGATCTTTGGCCTTGTCCTGTACACTGGATTTCTCCAGATTCTATGAATGTTATGCACTGTAGATTTGCAAAGCCTCTGCAATATGATGTTGAGGTTTTTTAAAGTATTAACAAAAATGTACGCACTATTTTACAGACTGGAGAGCCTCTTACCCTTTTTACTTTCTCAAACTTTTTTGAGACCTGTAGCAAGTGTCAAATTTGAAATGAGCTCATTTAATAGATAAATGTGTAAAGTTTAAACATTTATAAAATATTGGCTTATATGATTTGAAAGTCTTTTAGGTTACATTTTATTTCAATTTATATCCCAAAATGAGCAAGCTGGAGGACTACCAGCATTTCCATGACTTTTTTTCAGTGTTTTCTGTACGGAGTGCAGGTGTAGATTGTACAGACCAGAGACCAATGTACAAACCTTGAGTTCTGACCTCAGCACAGGGCCATGCGTGAACTTCAGCGGAGGGGCGCTGTAGTTTTTATGACATCAGAATGACCTGAAAAACCAGCATGCGGTCTGAAAACAAACAGGAAAAAAAACTGATTCGACCCTTTGGCAACAACATCTAATGTCACACAGCGTGGCAAAAGGAAACATTCTCTTATATAAGACAGTTATATTTAATTCACTTGAGTTCATACGTTATGTTAAAGGAGTTGTGACGCACTTGACAATCAGAGTGACGTCATTGCTGACAACTGAGTGCTGCTGAAAACCCCTCCAGATGCATTTTGCCACAAAACAGCAGACAGATGCCCAATAAAGAAATAAAGGCCTCCTGATGTGATTTACCCATGTAGAACATATTTCTGAATAAACATGCTTTGTTAGAACTAAATTATTATCAATTCATCCAAAATGTTGAAATGATTTGGAGGAATTATTGTAATTACTTGGAACAGGCTAATTTGCAAGTGAAAAACTGAAAGCTGGTATTCAACATTTACAAAATGTTATGATAGTAACTGACAAGAAACATTTGCTACTAAAAGGCATTGTGTCCAACTTCACTTAGCAGCAAATTCTCATATAATTTTTTAGCAGCTGTTTGTCTCTTATTTTACTGGAAATGATTTCTTAGAACAAACCCATGTATTGCATCATTAATGGATTTCACTAAAATATACTTAATATATTTAAAAAAAAGAAAAAGAATAACCTCCATCAATAAAATAAAGCCCCAATTAAAATATCATGAAGTGACAATTACTTTCGAACATTCATAGAGATTAGTTTTCTTTTTTCAAGAAGCACACAATGCATAATACAACAGCATTTATAGAGTGTTTTAAAGTCTTTACATCAACTGAAACACTCTCTTTTCGTATAAATGAAAGTCGTCAACCACTAGATGTCACTATCTGCCAAAGTTCTCAGCAAAATGATCACTGGTCAACCTGTTACAGATGAAACCGGTTCAGAGATCAAATACCTTCCTAAAGATCACACCAAAGCCTTAAACAGAAATAAAGCAGTAGGGCTTTTGCAAAAAGATATTTTATACCATTCATTATGACCTCTAATAAGGACAAACGCTTTAATCATCAATATGTCAAAAATATGTTCCAGAAATGGTGGACCTCTGACCAAACGAGAATACATCTTGACATCAAAGCCGGCTTATGGTCTACAACAAGGCTACTTGTTAAGAATACTTGAACATTGTCAGTGCTACTCAAGGAAACGCTCTAACTAAAATACACTTACTTAATAGGATAAATAATATAAAACAAAAAAGATTAAATTTTATTAATGCATTATCCATAAGTGAGTGAACCTATGGCCCACTTTATAAGGATTTGCGGTAATTAAAAATCATTATTACCTCGGAGCCTTAGCAGATAGTTATTCATGTGATTTTAATTGACACTGTTTGAAAAGTGTATAAACAGATGAAACAGAATATGAGAGAGACATTCATGAGGTGGACGACTGTTCTGTGGTCACTCCAAATTCCATTCTGACAGCAAGAGCTCTTTAAGAACTCTGAAGTGCTCATTCAGCATAGACCTACAGCAATGTGGGTTTGGGCAAAAGGTTTTCTTTTGCTTTCTTTTTCTCTTTTTAAAGGCAAGCGGTTCACAGCAGTTATTCTAGACAAATTATCGACACTGAGAAACCCTTCGACTCAGATGTCCTCCAAAGGGGAACTTTTAACCCTTTGTGAGTCTCTGTACTAGTACCCCGTCCCACCCTCAAAAAAAGGTTCACAATGGGACGTCCCACCAGATTCTGCATCTATTTTGGAGCGCAAACAGCTACAGTTACACAGACTTGAAGTAACACACAGCAGCAGCATTAATGATGTGTTGCATTGTTTTTGCTTGATACTGTTTGGTGTGGTTTGATTCGAAGTGAATGATCTTGTGTGACCTGTTATCCTGTGCTCTCCATGTCTGTCTGCCTGTCTCTCTCTCTCTCTCCCTGCTCTGAATGGGTCTTGGGAGGTGGGCTGAGTGATTGGGGGAGTTTGTAGGCTGACTGAATCTGCTTTTCAGCCACTGTCTCTCTGCCTCTACCCAGCTGTGCAAGTTAGTGTTCGGGGATTTAGGATATTTTTTCCCCACTGTGGCCAGGCCTCCCTCCTGGTGGCAGAGCGCTAACTCCCAGACTAAAAGAGAATATGACCCCCTGCCTCCCACCAATAGTCCCCTAGCCGACTGCTGGGAGGCGATATGCTGCATGGTGGTCTTGCCCAACAGACCCTCCACTGCTTTCTCAGGTAATACCAACAAAAGGTCCTTAAATTGAGTTCAGGCCCTCTTTTTCAAATAGGAGCAATGCTTATACTCTGTAGGGGGAACAACAATGTTTCTTATATGTTTGGATTGGAATAATAAGGTCATAAAACAAGCAAGCTCAAATAGACTGGCAAAGCCCTTTTATCTTTCAATAAATGACAAATAACAAATTCATAAATAATTCACAGCTGGAGGCTATTTGCTGTCGTCTCAACCTTATAACGACAATCTCTGTATGCTTTTCACTTGACAAGCACAAACACGGGGATATACTCTTAATTCCGCTGAGTAAACATTTTTACAGCACTAAGCAAATCTGGATTTTCCCATTACTTTGACAAAAGGCCACTCACCTCATCCCCTCGTCCTTGTTGCTTTTTGTCCCAGAAAATCCCAAATCAAATGACAAAGCCTGTTCTAAACAAAGAGATTATCACACACCTAATCCTGACTGCAGACCCAGGAGACATACACTATGCCTCGTTGAGGCCATGACACAGTAAAGAAGCCCATGTCCATGTTCTCAAGAAGGACAGATTTTAGGGGATCAGTAGGAAATTCAAATGAACTGGTGCAGATTAGAATCTTTGGTGTGTGATTATAAGGATAACAGACTCATAATCAAGGTGTTGGCTATGCTGCTTTGCTTCATTTTATTCATTGTAGCATAAAAATGAGCCAGAAATAAGATATTGCAAAAGATACTTGCTGTGAGATGGTCATTAGTCACAGTGTTTTCTAAGGCAACCAGCACTGTTGCTATTGCTCACACTTGAACCCTAAATACGAAACTTTGGTTTGGAACACAGCTCACAGACAGCTTGATACATGTGGCTTGTGGAGGAGAGGTGCGCTGTTACATTTTAAAATATCATATTCATATAGCAACATAATTATAAAAATACCTGTCGTTTTACATTGAAGTAAAAACCTGAGCCATGTATAGTGGCCAGAATATCCAACACAGTCTCACGAGCAATTCGTACATATTCGTACGAGGTGCCAAATTTGTGCCAATTCGTACTCATTCGTATGACCTCACTCGTACGATTTTGTACGATTTGTCTAAAACACGTGATGAGTAGGTTTAGGGGCGGGGTTGTGTTTAGGTTATTCGTACAAATTCATATAAATTGGCATCTCGTAAAATACCTACGATTTAGAATAAATCGTATGAATTCGTACGAATTAGCCACCTCGTAAAATTTGTACGAATTGCGGTGAGATCAGGTTGGAATATCAATCGAAAGGGCAAAATTATGTCTGTTTGCAGATTTTTCTCATGCATAATACATTATCCTAAATGTTTTCATCAGCAGAGTATGTACAAACCGTGTGTGTAAATTGTATACGTTCAGAATGGTATGCACTAAATTTAAATTAATCTGCTAGGTCAGGGTCGTACAATCCTGTTGCTAGTGGGCCACCATCCTGGAGATTTTAGCTCCAACTTATTCTAACAAACTGGAATTATCTAGTAATCTTGAAGACCTTAATTTATTCAGATGTGTTCAATTGGGGTTGGAACTAAACTATAGAGAACACTTTCACTCTTGGTGGTAACCTTACCAGCTGGGCTGCTGCTTCTAAAAACTTAGGGAGCAAATAAAAAATGTAATGGGGACAATGTAGACATGTGGAGGAAGGAGGCCAGAAGCTCTCCGTCTTTGTACGACCGAGGTTTGTATAAAGATGACAGAACTCTGTGCTGTCCCCTGCAGGTCTGGTGATCACATACCTGATCACAAATCAGTCCCATTGTGAATGCGTTGAAAACATCCATACTAGCTCATGATCAATGGATAAAGGCTAAAAACTGCACTCCAGGTTTTAACCATGTAGCTATGCCCTAGTCGCCACCCAGAACACAAGTGGCATTTCTTGCTATACACCTGGATCATTTCCTCTTAAGAGTCCAGCCTTTTAATCTTGCCACTGCAAGCTAAGGATAAGATCCCCAGGGGTATAATAAGTATTTTTAGACCTGCCATCGTCGATGCACAAACACCATGGCCTTCTGACAGGGCCTACGAGGCCTCCGTCAAATATTTTTAGCAGTAAGGGGCCTGCCTACACCCTCATGATCCGTCTCATGCACAGCAGATGGATTTGCAAGATTAAGAGGAATCTTAAAGCAGAAGATAGACTCTACGCCGGCTGTACTGACACAAGCGTGAGATTCACAGTCTCTAGAAGAAGTGAAACAGTAGAAGGTGCCCACTGTTAATGAGAAGCATAAAACGATGGGGAATTTCACAAGCACTCATGGCCCTAATATATTATATTCCTTCGCTCATTGAAATGTTGGTCGTTACACCAGTCAGACATTTCAACGCTGGGCCACATCAGTGGAATATTTACAGTGTTTATATTTAGAGACTGAAGTTCAATAGGAAAAGCGCAGTCCTCCTCTTGCTCGAGCTAACAGTGTATCACCATGTCTGAGTGGCTGCCGGTGGCCCTCTGATCATTGTAACAACCAGTGGACGTGCACTTTCCACCTTTCGGGGAACATATGCTGATCTGACATGGTCATCCGAGACAGGTTTTATCAATAGTGACCTGTTTTGAGCACTGATGTGGATGGGATAAAGTTTCCAAGAAGTAAATTTCCCTTCCGCACACATACAGCAACCCAACAGCTAACTTATCTGTGAGTGACAACAATGCATGGCGCTCTGATATAATTTGAGCTGTGCTGAAGGATTGGATTGCTTTCATCAGATACAGTTATCTTCCCACTTTCAAAGCGGCGGGCTCCCTAACCCGCGGATAAAGGTGGCACTGTTGGCTCAGCGGCCGCCAGCGCATACCGGCAGGTCGTGACCTTGACAAGATCCAATGAGAGATCCCGAGTGGCGATCGCGGCCGGTTTCCTGAGCAGAAATGGCTTCTTCTCCCCTTCCCCCATCAATCTCCACTTCCAACAGAACCTCAACAAAGACGACACAATTGGGAAACAAGAATGCTGAGGGTCAAAAAGAGAAAGAGAAGGAGAAGGAAGTGGAGAGCGGGGAGGGAGGTCGAGACAAATCACATTTGATCCAAAGATAGTCAATGGCTCTTTAACTGGGAGCATGCTTTGGGAAGTATATGGACTGTGACTTTCAGGGCCTGTTTGCACAAAAGTGATGCGCCTTTGAAAGGGCCCCTGAATTGACAGCTTTTTCTTGCTCGGTGTGGTGAGGGCCAGGGCCCCAAGACACTCATATCACTGGGCCGTGACGGCAAGGAGAGGAGTTACACTTTGAAAACACACGGGGTTCCATCGGTCCTAGCTTTTGTTTCCCGGCTCGCAGGCCACTGTTCCTGCTCGTCGCAAGAAGACAATGAGAGGGCAGCCACTGGATTGGTCGCTCCCGAATCGAATAGCAAACGGCTGCCGATGCAGAACTAATCTGTGAAGAGGTCTTTCCTGTGTGATAACCACCCCCTACCCTTCGGCTGCCCTCCACCACCTCCTCGAACCAGCAGCGCAATCTTTGATGGCAGATCACACAAAAAAGTCCAACCAGCTTTAAGGAATGCTCCACTTTTTTTCCCCGGCAGTTGCGAGGCTCCCATTCGTTCTTGTTCCTACTTATTTGATGTGGCAGCAATTAGTGAAAGACTTTTGTGCCTGGAGAAGATGGAGCCGAGCACTTCAATGATCACGTTTATGCTCTGAATAGAAAACAAAAAAGCCAAGGGGACAGATAACATGTTCACATCAAACGGCCACACCGGTTGCACTTGTTACTGTTATGGCTCGTTCTCTCTTTTATGGCGAGCCGAGCGAAGTGTTACTTTTCCCATGAGAAAGCTTGCTGGGGGCTGAGTGACATCATAGGGTGCCCCTTTTGCACCCACCTCTACAGGCGCTGAGCGCGCTCCCATTGATGTGAGCACCTTGCATTCCGTCGGTGCCTGACCCCTTTGATTGCTCCTGCTTTAATGGCCCCATTGAAAGATAATAACAATTACAGAGTCCTTTCTGAGATGGCCTGTTTATTCTTAATGACAACATTTTTTAATCAGAAGAGGCAGGAGTTGGCCACCTCTGCTCCAGCCCACAGCCGCCCACACAGATTGGTGGCTCTCGCCCCAAATAAAGGGTGAGTGGGATTAGATTAGTCTGCAAAGCCTCCATTAAGGGTTTGTTTATTCCAGCGCTTCACAACAAAGTATTTTTCACACCGTTTTGCGACTGTAAAACGTAATTTTTTTGGGGGGCTGAAAATCGGCCTCTTCTTTTCAAGGCATTCCAATAAATTTTTCACTATCGTGGCGATGACTGTTCTCTAACCGTAATTATGATTCGCCATCGTGCTCCCTGCAACAATTCAATGCGCATAGTTGAAAAGCAAATCATGTCACTGCGTCTGATACTGCTCTCCCATAAAATGTCTGCTTACAATTAGGAAAATGCAGTTAAAGCTACATTATTTCACTTACAAGAACCCGGATTAATGATGGGGGGATTTGTCTCATATAGACGCAAATGCTTTACCAGAAATTCATGCCTGGGTCGTCACAAGCACAGCTTGCGCCCTCATGTTCTTATACATGAACACAAATCTACAACGTTAAATAGTGACCTTGTTAAATCTGCTTAAATCACTCTGACTCCAATTAGGCCTGCAGAATGAAAGAGACAACTCAATTGGAGAGGGATCAAGGCAGGCCCCTTAATCACATAATGAAAGATTCAAGTGGCTTTGGTGAGCTCACAATACACAAAACACATAGCTCTGGCTTTGTTTTAGCTGTTAAATGTGTGTATTCCTTAACCACGCTGTGTTGCACTAATTGCAAGGCTGACTTGTTTATTGTGCACGCACAATGCAATTGCCGTTGATTGAGCATTTGAGGGGTGGCTAGAGTAATGCGATAATAATACGCTACGGGCATCATAAAGCATTTTTATGATTAAGCGGGATCTAGCTCAAACGCCTGTGGCTTTCATTCAAATGTTAGCGCTACTAAAATAATTACTGGCAGAGAATGGCCTTTTACATGTTTTAGGTGTCACTTTATAGAAGTTTGCCAGGTTATATCAGCTATTCTTCATATATTGAAATATTTTTAATTACTTTGTTTTAAATGGACGTCTACAGTTAAGTGCACCCAGTGATATCTAATCAAGAAAGTTAAGAATAAATTACAATATCAGTATGAAAGAAGAGCTTTTTATAGGGTGTGAATGATTTAATAACCTCAAATCCTCTTTGTAGAGACAAGGTGAGGAATTTAGTGCTCACCCTGTAGATTTGACAGCGTTGTCCACACATCTGTCCCGTAAAGAGAGGACAACAATTCTTCAAATGCTGCAAGGAAATGACAAGTCAGTGAAAAGTCTTCCAGGGTGATCAATAAAAACTGTTCAGCATTGTTGCCCATTCTGGACAGAAGGAGACGTATTGGGAACCTTCCCAGGTCAGGCCCTCAGGGGCTACTCCTTTCTTTGATTGACTGACTGAAGTTTTCAGTAGGGTCTCTCATTCTCTCTCTCATCAGGCTTTAACGCAGCAATTTGCCCCCTCATTACCAGCTGGATCCACATTGCTAGTGCTGGACCTATATACTGTCTGGCACCACAGGCCTGCCTCATCCTCTCTCTGTCTCTGTCTTTCTCTTTCTCCATCTGGGTGACTCGCAAGGGGGAGATGTGCAGCATGCATGACAAAAGACCCCAGGCTTATTCCTGCTGTTTCTGCAGTAAATACATTTAAAACTGCTCTTGACTGACATGAGAAAGTTTAAGGCAAATGTTGCTCAGCAGATTCCACAGCTTGGACTGCCAGACCAGACCAAGACCTTATAGTACGCAGATCAATTTGTTTGTTATAGCATGGTGCTAATAATAATGATAACATAAAATGTGCAACAAACTTAAGCTAAGTTTAAATTCTAGGATGTAAATTGTTCTGTAATTAAGTTAGATTGAATTTTATGCTAGGGATAGTAATGATAATAACTATTGATTAAGGTTCTGAATATATATTTAGAATGGAATAGTCAATCAGTTATTGAAAAATCATTGCACTGCAGAGACTGCAGGCCCTATTGACTTCCATATTACAGAAAAATGGAAATCAATACAGACCACTGACTGCTTGATTCCCTGATATTATTCAAAGTATCTTCTTTTATGTTTTGAACCAAATCAAACTCATACAAGCTTGGAACAACATGAGGATGAGTAAATGATCTATGCATGCTTAAGTGTAAAATGCATGGGTGTCCTTTAATGACTATGGATGATATGGCTCTGATTCTTTGGGTCTGAGGTGTGAAAATGTGATTTACTCACCTTAATTTATACAATACAATACAGAGGGTTTCCTTTTAAACAGGAAAAACATGTCTCAGTAATGCAAACAGAATTAAATTCTGCCATAAAACAGCTCTGCATCGTCCAGTTCAGCTCAGTTCTCATCCAATAGTGTCTGTGCAATTGAATCAATAATATTGTCAAATATCATGGGTCCCCAACAAAGAAAGACAAAAGGCGACAGCTGCAAAGAACCCAAAATCCACTGGTGACAGAAATGGCCAAGACGAACACCCTGGCCAGACGAAACCAGTTTAGAAGTAAAAAGGTTTCTTCGTGAAAGCCCCCACACCCCATCAGACGTATATATAATGCTACATATAATGCAAGATACATATAATGTTAAATATTTCATAAAAGAAAATAGTTTACACAACCAACTTTAAAAAAGAAAAACAACAACCTTACATCCTGCATCCTGTTACATCCAAATGCTGGCACACAACACTATTTTGAGTGGCTTTCTGCTGTACTTTGGTGTCAAGTTCAGATAAAAAGAAGGCAAAGAAGATGAGAAAGCTTTGAAGAGCAGGTGTTTTAAAGGCCATCTGATGTGCCACCTTGGCTCCTATTTACTATAGTATGAAACCTAACAGCTGCACATACACACACATACACCAATCACTTCTTTATTAAACTAATACCCTATTTACTATTTAGCATGTTTATAATAGATTTTTGCTTTGCAGTTTCATCCATTCATTCTCATATCACATAATTCAACATAGTTATTACTGAAATGAGTCAATAGTGTAGTAATTATGAACGCGTCCACATCAGTCAATCTGCTCCTTGTTTGCTGTAGGACAGGAAGAAGACTCCACTGATATCGCTGTGCTTAAAGGTTGAGTGGAAAACAAACTACCAGCTTGCGATTGTTGTGAAAACATTAGCTTTTTATTAATTACCATCTATTGTGTGTGTAAAGCACCCTCAAAGAGTTTCCGGGGAAAAAGAAGCTCTCAATCCAACGGGTAGCACCAAAGATCTGTGTCAACTTCGTAAAACAATATACTGATGCTGCCGTGAAGAACAAGTGCACTCAGAATGAAACGGCCCACTTCACACGTGCAGCGGGTGAACTGGTGGCCGCTGCCATCAAAGAGCACACAATATATATTATCAGCTGTCTGATCAGCTGCTACATCACTCGCCCATTCTTTCTTTCTTCCTCCATCGCTTTCTTTTGCTTCATTGCTCCTCTTAACCCTCATGTTGTCTTTGGGGTCTGACCCCAAACTATATTTTACAGCTCAAAAGATACACTTAAGATTGAAGAGGCATGTTGACACAGGTGGATTATAAACAGGCCACCTTTAAAAAGATTAAAATATAATATTCATTATATTTTAAATAACAAAATTAAATATCAATTCTTGTGGAATTCTTCAGATGGCTTCCGAAATTGCATTTCATATCCAATTGTTTCAGTAGCTTTAAGACCTTTTCACCGCTTCAAAGAGCGCCTGGGACTGACGGCTCTCCAAAGGGCATGTTGGTCTTTTCTTTTTGCCCCCAGCCAATGAGAAAGTTGAAAAAAATGGCATTGGGTTGCAAGGTGGTCACATTTGAACTCCTTTGATGAATGGAAGGTATAGGGCTACCTTTGAATGCAGATAAAAGGTTGGGGGAGCCAAGAGATATCTGGCAAGGTGCCAGAGGAGGGGGACACACTTGATTCTCCGCTGGCAGCAGTGCATGAAAATGGGAAGCTATGTGAAGAATCCCCCACTTTGTTGTCTTCCTCTCTCTTCCATTGGCGGAATGAGAGAGGGAGCAAGGGCTTTCTTTCCACGGGCTGACACAGTCACTCTCCCATGCCATTGCCGGGTGTGAGGCATCTTGTAGGACAAGACTGATGACACAGGGAGGGGCGGCAGGGGTGAGGGGTTGGGAGGTGGGGCAGCACTGTGTCCATTCACTTCAGAGCCCTTGTTAATGCGATCTGCTGATCGATTAGTGGAACAAGAGAAGGAACACACTGGCTCCGCTGGCAAAGGCCATTCAGCCAACCACCCACTCTCTTTCTCTCTTACACTGATGCGCACACACACCTCACCCACATGAGGTCAACCCTCTCAAATCATGAACACCAGATCTAAAGCTGGACTCAATTACCAGAGCAGGTTTCCTGCTTTATACAGCTTGACTCAGAAGAAAATGGCCAATTACTGCTCGAGGGGGCAGCAACTGTTGCTCGCATTGTACGCAATGGAATGCATGAGATATTGGTGGCATTGTAAGTTCACCAGGCTGTGAGAGAATGTGTGCAATATTCAGGTATGAGATGACCTAAATAAAGCTAAAAGACCACCAGCATTTCAGGGAGTCTGGGAAAGCTGATGAAGTTTTCCTGTATTATTTCTCAAGCCTGCGGAGCAGAGCTCATGCCATCTGCTCTTAATGTGATCAGATATTAACTTCAAATGCTTTAATCAAGAGATACAGGGTCATATTTTCCACTCTCGTTTCATGTCATGTCTTTTACGTCCAAGAGTTCTGTTCATATTTAGGCTATTTTTAGAACATCATGCTACTTTTAATAATATTCCAGTGTATAAATATAGTGTATACTACGTAAAGTGTGCACAGTATGCTCATTTTATGAACAAGTGACCATGTAGCCCACTACATTTGTTTGACTAAAAAAAGAATTCTGCACTTCTGCCGTATCCCACAATGCAATTACTTTTTCATTTCCACTGCGATGAATTAGAAATTAGTCTATTTACCACAACACGATCAGGCTGTTACAGGTTAAGAAAAGTTGAAAATGCAAAACAATCTAGATGAGGCCGTTTACCAACAATGTAGCATGTCTGCTACCCTTATTTGCTTAACAATGCTTACTGTTTTACTTGCTAGATAGTATACAGTGCATGTAAAATGTAAGCTACTGTTCAATTCTGAACACAGCCTCATTTTAAGTGTGTGCTCTCAAGTTTAGCTGGTTAGCATTGCTTTGTGCTCACTCATGGCTAAAACTGTAACTGTATGACATCGAACACAAGCTGCAACACGATATAGTGCAGCAGCCCTGCAAATGGCCTCCCTCTGCTGCAGAGAGAAGAGCTCCAGACCCAATCCAATGTCTGCACAATATGGGCTACAGTACATACTGCCTTTTATTTATTTACATAGTATGTTGAGCAGCATGCAACCGTTAACATTTCAAACTGTACTATGTTACATTGTTCTCTCATGAATTTATTATGTGGCATGTTTAAACCAGACAGTGTATGTAGTATACAAAACATATACAATCATATATATATTTTTTTAACTTTTGTCTGTGCCAATACCATTGCGAGCTGCATGCCAACATACAACGTCCTGAGTTCGAATCCTGATTTGAGGGCCTTTCCAAATCCCACCTGCCCTTGCTCTCTTTCCCAATGAAATCAAAATTCACTATATTAATTTTGTCAGAGCACATTGCTATTTTGTGGTATTACACACACACACACACACACACATACACACAAAAAAATAGTTTGCCGTCATAAGCTTTTATCCACATCCAAAGGGCTCCTCCCTACGGTGGCTGAGAGAGTTCAACACGCTGCAACTTAAGAAAACACATGCAAATAGAGAAAACAGCAGCACATTAAGAAAACATTTTCATCAAGTTGACAACACAAGTGCTGCCAATCCTTACAACACATGCATACTAAGAAACGCACTGCATGTTGCGCGGACCACAACGGAAATGTTTCAAGGGGAAACAAAAAAATGACAGACTCGCTAAGATTTACATTGGCTGGGATTATTCTGCATTTTATTTTGACAATTAATAAAGCACTATTGAATTATTGTCTCTAACCTTGAAATTGTATTTAGTTAAGGATATTAAATTAAGCCTATAAGTAAGACGTCTTATATAATAACGTTTAAATTAATTGTGGAATTCGTCAGATTATTCGACTAATAATATCCAAAAGACAAAGAAATTGTTCAATCAGGGTGTTAAAATAAACAAACAAAAAAAACTTGCTTTTCAGGTCTGTGTACATTTTCGTTCATTCATTATTCTATTTTGGAATGAAAGATGAAATATAAAAAAGGGTGCAGCTTGGTTTTTTGTTTAAA
>JAUCNO010001819.1:24982302-24999865 GCA_032353835.1 Enteromius viviparus | reverse complement strand
GAAAATTAACCATGATTTTACCACATCATTAGCTGTAAAACGCAGTAAAAACAAAATCAACCATAGTTTTACTACTGTTACAATGGTTTATAACTGTAGCAGTAAAATCATGGTATATACAAAAATAACCCTTTCTACAGCGTTACCAGTAGTAAAACCATAGTAAAAACAAAATCAACCAGTTTGGAATGAAAGATGGATTTTAAAAAAGGGTGCAGCTTGGTTTTTTTGTTTAAAAGAAAAAAAGCAGAAATGGGTTTATTTTGTTTTCCAAATGTTTTGTTGTCATCAAGTAATAGTATTAGAAAATTGGACGTATTTCCGATCGTTTTTTAATTTGTAATATTTATTTGTAGACTACTATCCGATCACCATGAACGCATCTGTGTACGTTGCATCCATTTGTTTTTAAATTTAAAATAAAATATTCAGAAACCAGAAAACGGTCAATTTTTCGTTTTTTAATTTGTTTAAAAAAACGAAATAACGAGATTTAAGCTGATTTTCGTTTTTTGGTCTATGGGTAGAAAAAATATAAACTTGGTTTTCCACTTTTGGGCGGTCATGACACGCCCCTTACCGCCGACTAGTCAACTAAATCCGAGTCCATGGACATCATCAGTTCATTCAGCTAAATAAAAGTCCTCTGCTGCTATATCAGTATAAATCAATATGTCAGTCCATTTCTGTGCAGCCTAAATGTGTTTCACAGAAATATTTATTTCACAAATAGGCTATCAATACGCACCCATGGCTCAAAATCCCCTCTGCATAAAATTGCGATTGTGTTTCGTGTCTGTGCAAATAGGCTACATGTGAATAAATGGAAACATTCCCTAAAAAACAGTCAGTAATAACAGTGATGCGGTCAGGACGCGCCACCTCCCTTAAATATGATTAATGATTGCGCCGGTGCCTGCTTTGTCCCAAGTGTGACACACATGCTGCCTTTCAGTAACCATAACAGAAATGTGCCGTACACTCCGGTACGCACTTTTATATTTTAATCTATTGCGTTCAAACTCTGAGTATTATGGGTATAGTGAACCTAAAAATCCCTTTTAAAAAATGAAACGATAAAAAATGGACGCAAGATAGAATTTTTTCATTTAATTTTCTCCCACTGGCTTTAAGACTTTTTTAGCCTATCGGATATAAATTTAATTTTTATTTTATTTTCCCCCCCATAAAACTGTTAAGGAACTCGGGCCACTGGTAGAAAGCATTTGAGGTTCTATCAAGCATAACCGCACAACAGTGACTGTAAAGTTTTGATGCATATAGGCAACTCCAGGGTACGGCTAAAAACAGCCAAATGTATGTATCCGTCTGGAACCAAACAGTGTCATGTAGGCTATTGAAACACGTTTAATGGGACAGAATTTGTTTTGAACGTGATTACAATTTAATTAATAAAATAAAAATAATAAATTTAGACTATTTTTCTATACGTTTCATGGTTATTCAAGCGAATTAATTAATGTGATAATCACTAACTTTGATCTATCACGAATACTCAATCAGCTTAAATCTTGTTATTTCGTTGTTTTTAACAAATTAAAAAATGAAAAATTGACCGCTTTCTCGTTTCTCAATATTTTATTTCAAATTTAAAAACAAATGGACACAACGTACACGGACCGCGTCATGGTGATCAGATAGGATCAGTCAAATGAAATACAATAAATGTACAAATAAATATTACAAATTAAAAAACGATCGGAAATGAGTCAAATTTTCTAATACTATTATTTGATGACAACAAAACATTTGGAAAACAAAATACAGCCATTTCTGTTTTTTTTCTTTTAAACAAAAAACCAAGCTGCACCCTTTTTTAAATTTCATCTTTCATTCCAAAATAGAATAATGAATGAACGAAAAAGTACATGGACCTTTTCAGTTAACCAATTCCACTGACCCAAATTAATTATTTCTCAAAAAACAAAAATATATTTTTTTATTACATATATACCTAGGGAGAAATGGGCTGAGATTGAGTGTAATATTAATTTCTCAATTGTGCACATATATCATCATTTTCACAACATATAAAACAATACAATAATGCGTAACAATTTATTTTATATTATTAATGAAAAATAAATCATAAAAACATTTGCTTCTAATAGATATTTAATGATTTATGCAATAGATAAATAGAATAAATAAGTATGCCTTATGGTTCACTTATCCTGAAATAGACATTTAGTGCATTGCACTTTAGGATACAGTATATGTTCTGTAGGTGCATCCTATTTTAAATATGTCTGCATGATTTTGTCATTCTGTAAAAAAGTAGCGAATGTTGAGAAATGGGGTGCTTTTTCAAGCAGTGACTTTGCAAGCAGGGATTACACACAAAGGTAACTCACAAACCTGATTTTAAACAGATTTCTGAGGCAGCATAATGGTTTAATTATCTAAACCAAATTAGAGAGAGCATAGATCTATGCTGCCTTCAAAAATCAATCAGATGAAAGCATCTCATGAGACAGGAAGTAAAGCTAACTTCCTACCTTGGAATGCATCTTCCGAAGCATTATTCAGCTTTCGGACACAGCCTAGTAATCCTGAAGACCATGATTAACTTGTTCAGGTGTGTTTGATTAGGGCTGAAAGCCTTGAAAACCCCTGATGTTTAAGGCCACATTTACACTGCAGGTCTTGGTGCCATATTCCGACTGTTCCATTATACTTCTTCTTATATCTGATATCTGCGTTTACTCTATACACTTGGTGAAACAACCCAGGGTTCTTTAATCCTTGTTCCTGGAGGTCCATAAACCTTCAGAATTTGGCTCCAACCTACTCCAATACACTTGCCTGGAATTCTAGCAGCCCGAAAGGCTTTGATTAGCATATTTGTGTGTACTTAATTACTGTTGCAGTTAAACTCTGCGGGTCCATGGACCTCATTGCAGACTGCTGGTACAGTACATAATTTGGGACAATATTGATATTTATTGATGTATACAGCATGTTCTACCAAATGTAGGACGTCATCCCAGTATTCCATGACAGAATATTTGGATAGGTACTCCAGAACGTGTATGAGTAGTATGGTCATGCAATTGCCAACATGATATTTCTCTGTCCTTCTACTGTATGTACAGCAGCGAGAAAGTCTATCTGGTTGCTGTTTGTGAGAAAACATGTTTTGCAAATCAAAGCCCAGCCCACTGGTCTAACAGATGTCAATGGTTTAGCCATCAGACTTGTTTGCGTGCAACATTTCCAGCAGCATTTCTGTAGATAACCATGGGTCGAGTTCCCTGCAAAATTACACCCTCTGATGGAACATATTGACAACAAGAATGTGGCATCGCATACATGGGAAAAATGACTAAGCAATAATTGCACTCTTGAGTAAGAGAACCTTACAACTGTCCTCCCTTTTAGCGCCTGTTATATTTGGGACTTTTCCCCTTGATTTAATTGCATGTGAAGTTGCCAGGCACATTTCTAGATTGCGGTGAGTGGCCAAAAGAACTTGGCTGTTTTCAAATTGTCGAGTAGTTTCTCTGGTTTTGGCAGAGTACCAGCTCAAATGTGGCGTAGCGCAGATCTAAGAAGCCAGCACTAAATCCACTTGCCTCTGGCAACATTATACATTGTTTTCAGAGCAGTGAGACAGAAAACACAAAAGATGACAAGGAATGAAATAAACCCTAGAAAATACTTTACAAATCTTAGTTGGGCTGCGTTGTTGTATTCCTCAAAGATTTCCCCTCGTTTAGTGCAAGAGCCTTAAAGTGCCTGTATTATGCCTTTTCAAATACGATCTTTCATGCAGTGTGTCATGTAGCTGTATGTAAACATAAACTATCTGCAAAGTTGTGATGCCAACAGTGCAAAAAAAGAGTCGCCTAAACGAGTCGTCAGCAATTTGAATCTTTTCTGTTACGGCCACACATCACAAAGTAACATATTTGCATAACGTCCGCCCATGTTCTACTTTGCAACATCTTGCCTGCCCACAAACAGTACAGTTGCCACGTGGATTACATCATGTCAAGAACACGCTGTACCCTGTGCTGTCATTCAGTTATGGCAATGGCCATTTCGTTTTCCGACACAAACTGTAGCAGTAGACCAATCATATAGGACTGCGCCATCTGACCAATCACAGCAGTGAGGGCTCACGGAAAGGAGAGGTTTATACAGACTGATTCTTCGAACTGCTTCACACGAGTCATTTACGAATCATTTAGAAATGGGGTAAAATTGAATTTAATTGACCTTGCATAAATGTAAACCTGTTTTAAGAGACTCATAAAGCAATATTAGCTACTTTTAAAATGGCACAATAGGGGCACTTTAAAGGGAGTCATCAGCAACTGACCAACGTTGACTTCAACTCTGAAGAAGAAGAAAGAATGAAGAAGCAGGAGACTTTGGTAATTGCATAGTTTTGTTCTCCATTTCATCTCATTAGGAGTTACAATTAAGGCTTCAAGGCAATATGTTTGTAATTTTTCCTTCATGTTTTAAGCGACCAGCCATGTACATTTGTGTCGCTTAGTGCCCCACTGCTATGTTTAACTACAGACTTGTGAAGAGACAGCACCCATTAAGACCTATGAATACAGACCTCAAGCTTAAAGAAAACTGAATGAAAGAGGATACCAAAGGATCATTCAATCCACTGGGGCCCTAGAGAACACAAGAGGCTTGTCTTGTCTCCTCATGTCATTTCTTAGACCTTGAATCAAGCGAGTGATGTGCAGGCCCCAGATCTGACACCGTAAACCAAACTCTTTCACCCTGATTAACAATGTGTTCAACAAATCACAACATTATTAAGGGCTTATGTCTAAATTATCCCACTGAAAGATCCCGTAGCCTTGTGGACTGAGGTCAAGTGATCTGAATACCTGCTAACAGGCCACACTTTCCACGAGGGACGGAATGGCTGTCTTATCTAGAGGCTTCTGTCGGCGGTCTTATCCTCACCTAAATAAAGAGAAGGGGGGTGAACAATGACAGAGGGGTTAAGAGCATGACACGCAGAGGTGTCTTTCTCCTCTTTCTACCGGCTAAGATAACGCTGCCTCTCGGTGATGGAGCGTTCCCGACCTCGGCTGCTTTTGTCCTTTTGTGTCTTTGTGTCCACTTATCTTGAGACATTTATCCATAGATGCTCCAAAGATCCTTGATCCCTCCCCCGCTTCCCCTCAGCTTTTAAAGACCCATGAGGCTTTTATTTTAGCAGGGTAAACAAATAAGTACACCTTCAGAAGACTTTCAGACCGAGACAAAATGGTTTAAAGAAGAGATTGTTTTTATGGTCTAACACATCCCCACAATGCCCTTGTGTTGTCTTGACGTGTCCTGTTAGAGAAAACATTACGCTAGAGTTCCGTTCAACTCAACGTCCAGCTTCTTACTCAAAAAAGTGCATCAAAGCAATACTTGAGGTTCCTGCTTGGAAATGATCAACCTGAGATGCAATTGTTCCTGGAAATGAGGATCATTGCAGTTATTGGTGTACATTTACTTTTGAGCAAATAAAATGAATCAGTGAATCTAACTTAGCAAATGTTTGCAGTGTGCGAAGCATGGTAAATTATCTTTATATTTGATAATCACACAGCTGAAAAACAGATGCTAACAATTTTGTTTCTTAATCCATAACATTATGAGACTTTCACCCATGTTTTATTTGGAACTTTGGCTAAATGTGACTCAACCTTGAGAAAGGTCACAAAATTTAAGCCTGTAATTTTGACAGAGACAAGATATTTTCTGTTTTTATTTCTTTGGCAAACAACAAATATTCTATCTCAAGATCAAAAATGTGAATGTGTTTTGCAGTGGTCGGACAGTGAGTCATTTGGGAACATAAACGCTCCTTAAAAGAACCCTCATGCAAGTTCGTCCCAGATTTGAAATGTAAAAAAAGTTTGAAATGTTTATCTTAATCTAAGCATGAGTTGAGCGCCTAATTCAACTAAAAAGTCTGTTATCATCTACCACCCACATGATATTTTGCCCATGTAACAACATGTAAACGCTACCCTTTTCCCTGTAATAAAAATGCATGGTAATCACTGGCTGTTCAGTAATTGCATAGTTTATTAAAAAACGCTCTGCCTAAAATCAGGATTTGAGCCCTAATCCCATTTCATGTTAATCTAAAAAGTTTCCCCCGTCTTCCACATGTATAGAACTCCTAAGCAGTTAAAAGTGTTTTTTTTCTTTGGTCATGTCTTATCTTACCTAGGACTCCAAAAAAGGTGCATGACGCCATTGCCCCTGAGGCAGCTAATGTCTGTGTCACCACTTCAGCTAAGAGGAATGAAAATAACGGCACAGAAGCAAAGGAACAGTGTGCAGACAGTAAACAGCATACCCTAACCACACTGATGGGATTCTGAGAGTGGGTGGGATGGAGGGTACCAGACAGGAATGTACTGCTGCTGGGGCCTTAGAGAAATGTGGGCCGTTGTGTTGTCGACTGTCTCTGGAATCGAACAGTGGAACTGATGGAATCTCCACCAAGCTACCTCACTTGGAGTCTCAGCAGGGGGATGGGAGTGGGACGTGATTTAATTGTCTGAGAAACAGCTATCCCTTGTAGGCTGGCCAGATCCAGTCTAGAGATGTGGGTTGATTTCTTCTGTAGAGTGGCTTGACGTGGTAAGGGACACATTGAGGACAAGCCCTGTTTGCAAGGCAGGGCAGCCCCACCTCATCAAAACTTGCAAAGGAAAGCCAGTCATACATGCAGACCAATAGAAAGTATAAAGCACCAAAATACAGGTAACCACCTATCTTCTACAACTGGAATGTTCGTTGGAAAGATAAAAAAGTAGTACACAGATCAAGATGCAGGTCTAGATCTTCTGACGCTTTTTGCCAATGACTCACGAGACGCCCAGTGAGACTGTGACCTCTGCATTCATTTACATGTCTGAGCTATTTAGGTCTTCTACACACCTTTTATTCTCGGTGGGTGCCCTTTGGAGTAATAGCTTGTTTAAGCTGCAGTAAAACAACCAAATTAAATCAAGGACACAAGAATATGGGAGGCAAAATAAAGAGTCACCCAAATGAATGCCCACAGTCTCATTGACACATTGGAAACACACGCAATCTCATTCTTTTAGCTGCTTCTGCGTGTCTTGCAGTTGCGCCTTGTGCAAACCTTTTGTGGAATCCATGACATCGTGAAGGCAAACACTGAATAGTATCTCTGTTTTTGGAAAGGGTTGTTGTAAACTGTGGTTTCCTTGTAAAAGCACCCATTTGGCATAAATAGCATTGGTAAATGTTTCTATTGAGTGCGGTCGAGAGAAGTTTTTTTTGCCGAACTGTTTGAGCAAGAAAGCTCAAAGCGGGATTTACGATTGAGTTACTGAACAAAATCTGGCCCCTAAAAACCTAGGAGTAGTCTACTGAACTAAAGCTAGGTGGCACAGTACATTAGCGGATATAACCTTGAGTTTACTGGGAAATGAAACCCTTGACCCAAGGCTTGTCAGCACAGTGCTTTCCCAACTGAGCTACAGGAATAAAAACATATTGTATCTAAACTCGTTGTAAAAATGATGTTAAGAGCCTTTTCAATAAGGTGGCTTCATATATTATAGTTTTTGCACATCAAATAAAGTAACTATTTAGAAACCAAAACTATGCAACTGACGTGGTTTTGGTTTCCATTTGCAACTGCTTTTTTGAAACCAATATAACTGTGCAAAAGCTATGTACAGCTGATGTTTAGGCACATAAATCTGTCAGTAGCTCTCACGACAGCTTGTTTGCATAGTGTTAGAAGCACTGGTAGAACTGGTATTGTCACAACAGGCCATGCATGTTGCCGCTCCAGAGAACATTTTGTGGCATCTGAACAGCGTAAAGCCCTCCTCTAAGATGTACTTCTGGGTAAAGCATTTATAAAATCCACCTGCAGTCTTTAAAAAATGACAGACTCTCCATCTCCAAATCTATCTCTAGAGGGCCAAGCTGGTCTTCATTAGGGTTTTCAAAAGACTCTGACAACAGAGGATAATGAGCTCCTATAGGCAATATCTTTATAGCCATGTCTGTCCATCTCCCATGGTGTTACATGGGCCCCACCTGAGTCAAAAAACTCAGGGAGATCAATGTCTTTAACACTCCTAGTCTCAGTGCTTAATATTAAGTGCTTCATCCCAGCCGTGTGGCAGTCCTGAACCACCTCTTATGTTCAACCATACTTCTAAATAGTAACACCTGCTGAAAGCCACAAAGCTGCAGCCCAGGGACAACACACAAACAAAAGGGACAAAATGAAGGAGAGGCCGTCTCCTGGAGATGAAAGACAACAGCAAGGAGGGCCTTTCTTCTTTTGATGAAAACAAGAATCATGCGATGGAGACTAAAGAGCCTGCCATGTCATGGCTTCGTTCAAAAGCCACACCTGCTGTTTGCAGTGGCTGTCTCTCCACTCCCGCCGCACAGAGACGAAACAACGCTGCCAGAAAAAAGTTCAGAACTTCAAACAGTCGGCTGGTTTCTGCTCATGCCGCCACACCCGGCTTAAAAAAACACTGTTTTTGATGCCTATATGTAGTGCTGTTACATGTAAAGACAGGTTATCACTGAACCCCAAAGCCTTATTTAACCTGCAGACGACATTGCTGATGAAATAAAATTTATTGTTGTTTATTAAATTCATTCAGTGGGGCTGAATGATGTAAAATTGTTCTTTGTCATATGCTTATGTGATAAAATGATAATTTACGTATCAGTATGTTTCTTTAGATTACAGGTGCATTTTTAGCAAGTATTAGTTCTTGCAAAATATTAATTTACACAGACTGCAAAAGTATGATTACTAGCCTTATTAAGACAACTGGTTGACTTTTTTTTGATGAACCCAAAAACCCCAATAAGCCCTTACAGAATAAGTGGAATAATATTTACATTTTAAAATAAAGGATACATTCCTTATTTACTGACCCTTCATGTCACACCAACCCTGTATGACTATATTCCTTGGAAAACATTGCATTTCTGAAGAACATCCTCGCCATTATATATGTTCACGTAAATGACAATCAGTGAGGACCATGATCCATAGAAAACGTCATAGAAATATCATAAAAATTGCTGTGCACTTCATTTAATGTGCTGTTAGAATAGTTTGATAACTTCGTGTGAGGAAAAGACTGATATTTAAGCCTTGAATCATTAAAAAAACAGTCCAGGTATTCTAAGATTTATAAATTAGTGTTATAGAATTAATAATGTCCGAAAAATTTACTCATTTTGAGTTTTCCAAAAAAAAAAACACAATGCAGAATATCATAACATTAAGATGTACATTTTTTCATTGTTTTTAAGAATATGGACAATCAGATGAATATGTTAAGTGAATAAGAATGATTTATGTAAGTGTATAGTTTTTTTTTTTTTTTGACAAATACACTTACACCGACTGACAATGCATGCTTTGCGTTCCTTGCTTTTAGTCATTTATCTTGCTATGAGCTGCAGCATGTAAATGGGATGACAATAGAGGTAAGCATGTGGGCACGGGGTTAAGGGCCAGCTACCCGCCATACCATACCAAGAGGTATATTTAGCCTCCCATGTCCTTGCCCCCTCTGCTATGTCCCTTCACTGGCTGCAGCTAACAAAGGAACCTATTCACTTTGATACACAGACACACGGATCTGTCCAATGAAAGCCACAAAGCCACAGTAGCCTCACAAAAAATGTTTTGATGGAGGCATTTTTGATGTCGATGTTAAAAATCAAAGATATAAGTCATAGCCTTGCACTTGCTGGTGCATTATGATGCATTCAGAGCTGTAGACATAAGGAACGCGTGCTCCGGCCGTGTTCTGACCACATCAAGCACAGTTAATTTCAACAGTCAACAGACGCACAATAGAGGCAGACATCATCAAACAACAAGAGGCTGATTAACCGCTACAGAATCAAACGCAGAGGCACAGGTGAGACACTTTACATAACAATCAAAAAACTTGAGACACATGTCAAAGGGAGGAAAAAGGTTAACGCATCTTCCAGGAAAAATGGCATTGAAACATTTTCCTGGTTCAGAAATTCCAGGATGAATGTTGAGAAGGAAAGTCTGGTGAGATGTTTCACCTTCTTCCTATATTGGAAGTGGGTCAAATACTAACAAAAATTAAGGCCAGCGGCAGATCAGATACTAGCGATTATAGAACAAAATCTCGCGGCTCACACAAAGTTCATAAGTCTCCCAGGAATGCGATACTATGGAAACCACTCAGCTCCTTTGTCACTAAATGACGTGAGACCAGATGTACAACACATTTCGGCATGTCACCACTACAAAGGACTGTTAGACAACACACCTTCAAATGCTGATGTGTTAGACCCGTTGAGTTATTTGGACCCTGTGAGCTCTAGTATGTAATGTTATGACGGTCACAGGCTAGCACGCAGTAATTAACTGAAGCAGATGAAACTGGGATCTCCTTGTGGTTTCTGGAGGAGTTCTGCTTGCCTTTGGGGAGGGAAATTCATTTAGCTGAAGACACTTTGAAACTGAAGTCAGTCTGGGATTGCAACTAGCCAACGGGCACGAGCAGCTATTACTTAGCCTTTACTAGTTGCTAAACTCACCCATTTTCCTCAGCTGGTCAACCGACTGCAACCGATTCGGCCATCATGGGAGCTGTTCCTTCCTGAACAGCCAAGAAAGGTTTACATTTCAGTTCTGAGTTTTAAAATTCTCCCTTCTCCCATTCGGTTGACGTGCTTTGATTCTTTCTCTGCCTCATTCTGTTCTCTCCTGCATAGCTTTCAGTTTTTGTTCTGTTTCAACCATGTCAGCCATTGATGTCCCACCCAAACTTTTTTTTCTCTTTCCCCTTTTGATTCCTTTTTCATCCAGCACTACCTGCATGGAGCTGTGTAAAGAGAAGGGACAGAGGGAGGGGACACAGCGCTGACACATAAAACCCGCATTTCTCAGTTTTCAAATGTCTCATTGAGGCTCTCAAAGGCTTTGATATTTTAAGTAGGTATCACAACAAAGGGGCAACAAATGGCTAGAAAGGTAATGCAGAATATTAAGGCAGCTAATGGCCCTGGCCCTCTGGAGCAGAGCTGGCCCAAAAGGAAAACCCTGTCCCACGAGTCCTATTCGGTTTCTGAGGGGCGGACCCACCTGCCTGGCTGCTCCCTGCAACTGCCCTCTGCATGACAATCATTTGGACATTCTGGTCCGTTTACCGTAGGACCACGAGACAACAAACTACACCAATCCAGACTGTGCCATACTTTTAGGTTATGAAGCCCTGACACGCTCTCTTCGCTCTAGTTATGACAGCACTTTATTTGAAACATGTCCCTCAGGTCTGCAGTATTATTATTGTACCAGATGGAACTGGTTTAATTTAATTTGGGTTATCAAATTACATTCTCTACTATGAGAAGATGACTTTATTATCTTTATTATCAGGAGATACAACCTGATCACACGGTTGTGAGAAGCAAACAAACTCATCTTACAATTGAGGATAAACAGACATCAGTGGAATATTTTTATTTATAGGGTTAGTTCACCCCATTAATTACTATCACTCACCCTTATTTGGTTCCAAACACATAAGACCTTCTTTGTTTTTTGGAACACAAATTGTATATATTCTTGATTAAACCAGAAAGCCATCTGACCCTCTATAGACAGCAACACAACTGAAATGATCCCAGAAAAACATAATTTACTCAATCATTATTCTCCCCAGAGTTATTTTAGAGAGTATCACAATGTATATGCATGCAGTGTAAACAATGCTTAATACATTTATGCCACACTGATTATGTCAAACATGTTCTTAAGTAATATTCAAAATGGCGAAGAAGGGTTGAGTAAATTATGTTATTTTTGTATGAACTAACCCTTTAATGCCACGTCAGCATATTAGGCTATTTTCATTGCAAAAATAACTTGAAAAATACAAATACAATAAAAATCAGCAAACAAACATGTGATTACCTCACCATCAAAAAATCTCCAGCAAGATATAACAGCATTTTGGGTGTTCCTATGGTATTCTGGGTGGTAACTTGCTATCCCAAGTTAAATAAGCCCACCTCGAGGTCTCTCCTTCAGCATATGTCTGGAGAATGTTTGTCCCTTTTATTGTCCACTATGTCAAAAATGTTATATCTAAAGTTAGGTGTTTATTTTTAGATCCTTGAGTATGAGCAATAGTAATTATGATAAACATGACTTGTTACACAAGAATGATCTCTGTCTAAGGTCGTTGTACCTTAGGAAACTTTGACGATTACATACATAACACAAAAAATCTATACATAACCCTTTAAGTAGTTCACCCAAAAATTTTGACATCATGTTGTTTCAAACTCACAAGAAGTTGGTAAATCTTCAAAACACAAATTAGAATATTCTTGTTTTCCTTTCCTACAGTATGTCATGTAGCTGTTTGTGCATGTAGGCCTATAAGATCTGCAGTTACAAAGTCTCCCACAAAAGGATTTATTCTCTCTAGAAGAGAAGGCTGATCCAGACCTGGCTAAAACGCCTCATTAAAACATGCCCCCACATGTCTTCATCACGAAGTGAAAATATTTGCATAATTCCGCCCAAATGAAAAGAAAGAAGGTGTGATTTTAGTAACCGGAGCAGTGTTGATGCAGCCATGTCGGGGAGATGGTGAGTGTTTTTGTACGAAAGCTAAACCAGAAAGAAGATGTTTGAATTTGTGCATTTACTCTTTCGGGCTTGATCTGATGGTAAAACTAAGGACATTATTAACTTTTCTTTCTATGTACTTTGAAAGCTAAAGCTCAAGATTATAGTAATGGGCATTACATTTCCTGACGTTGCTTGTTGAGTTCAGCCAATCACAATGCACTGTGTTAGCTGGCCAATCAGAGCAAACTGTGCTTGTGGGAAGGAGGGGCTTTGTAGAAAATAATACATTTGAGTCGGGGCATAGAGGAACTACAAAAAAATTATACAGTATTTGAAAAAGAATGTGTTTTTTTGGATTTATATTACCCCTTTAAGAAGATGCCAGTTGATCAAGGTAGCCGTGCTAGGCGAGCTAGTTAAAAACCTACTACTGACACTAGCATCTTGAAAAAAGATGCTGGATCCTGGTATTTTCTGCTGTTTTAGCAAGGTTAGCATTTTGTTTTTTACTCCAAATGTAGCACATGTGCCACGTCTGGTCCTGCAGCTCCTACAGATCTCATTGTAACCTCATTATGATAGTTACTAGCTAAATGCCACCAGTTCCCAGAGACACTAATCAGCACAAGACAAACATGGATGGTGGCTCCTGCCGGCATGCACCCCTTCATGGAGGTGTAGACGCTGCTCCAAGCTCAGTTTGATATGGGAATAGAGTCTTCAAACAGGATGTCCTGGACTTTATTGGGGTATGCTAAGCATTACAGCATCACACTTCCTCACTGGGAGTTTGAAAAACGGATTAGTAGCATATGGCTCATTGAACAAGAGTTCTGCTTTTCATTAGCTAACCCCACCACCCAGCATCATCCAACCCAGCAACTCAACTCATTTCTGTCTGTGAGAAAAAAAAAAGCATTCCACATATGTGTGTGTGTGTGTGTGTGCGAGAGAGAGAGGGTCTGTTTTGGTGAAGTGGGGGTAGAGTCATAGGAGGGAAATCTGGTTTTAGTTTATATTTTGTGTGATGTATGTGTGATTTTGACGCCCAGAAGGTCTCATTGTTGATGTATGGGAATATTAAATACAATAAAATGGCATCAGGTTTTTCTTTGGGCCACTTTAACACACTAATACCATTGTGACGCAAAATGTCTTGTGGAAAACAAGTGTTTTCTCAGAGGACAAAGCATCTGAAAACGTTTCAACAAATATGGCCCTGAAGACTCTTTTGATGTCTAAGGTTGAGGAAAACTGACACTGTTTGTATAAAGGACACACTCAAAGATGTACCCAAAAGCAATACCCAAAAGAATATAGAAAAGCACACACTAGCGGGATAAGCTACAAGGCTAACAAGTTGTTGTGGTTTTGGCAAAGAAAGAAAAATAGAGCATTGTGCTGAAAGTAAGAGGCAGTCTCAAACCATACAAAGGCTCTGTCCCAGACTCTATTTTTGGGGTGAACCAACAACACTTAACCCTTCACCTTTGCTGATGTCGACAGCGGTTCCCTGCCTCCTCTCAGTCTTGGTGTCACGCAAAGCGGAAAAGAGCAATAAGTAACGCCTCCTCCAACATGTCCGGCTCTACGTCTCTCTCTCTCTCGTGTCAAACTCTGTAATGACTGCACTGTCACATTTAATTACTCAAACATCCAGACACCACTCCACAAGGCATATGGGGGAATAACCCACCGCTTGGTGTCAAATAATTAATGAGATCTGGTGTTGGAAAACATTAGCATTCCTGTGGCTAACACTGCACAGAGTTCAATACCATTTCCAAAGCCATCGTAAAAGCTTCAACCTTCATGCGGGAAATGCTTCGAATTTGATTCGAAATAAAACCTACCCTCCAGATTATTGAACTTTAACCGTAAAAAAATCTAAAAACGACTAGCTTTTGCAGTCTAATTCAAAATGGCTGGATTGTAAGTTAGCACACACAAACGCATACTCTAGGGTTACCACCCAGCATGTCAAAGGTATCAGGGGATTTTAAGCCCCCCCCTCCTTGCCTCGAAACCAGAGAGCAAGGCTACTGGCCTCTAGCTTTACAGTCTACAGCTCTATAACACCTGTTCTTAGTCCAACTGACAAACAATTGTGTCATTATTCACTGCCCAAAAAGACAGCTTGACTGCATCCCCGCCACAGCCAGCTCCCATGCCCTCAGCACCATTTAGGCCACAGAGAGGTGACTCCGGCTGAGTTTACCAGCTCTGTTTGTTTATTTAGTCAGCTTTAAAGTGTCTAGTTTTGAGGAATATTTAATCTACTTAGAATCAGGTACTCCTATCAAATTACATTTACCGTGAACTTGCAAAAAAGCATATGATAGTCTGTGGCAATTGCTAAAAGTTTGCACGTTTGTGCATTCACATTTGGCCAATTTATCATTATGTTAGATATATTATTGTCCTCAACCCTTACTGTTCCACTCAAGATTACTGGAACAAGTGTACAAGTGTATAAATACACAAAAAAAAGAAAAACATATATATATATATATATCTTTTTAATGGCAAACTATTTTAGGAAACACTTTTTTTCAAATAGCTTATTGATGGGACAATACCCTGGAGCAACCAGGGGTTAAGTGCTGCGTCCATGGGCATAATGGTGATCGGGCAGGAGGGGTAAAGGGTACGGCATAGGTTGTCCCTGCCTGGGTTCATGGCCTCCTACCTGAATGTTACAAATGTTTCTTCACTATAAGGCCGCTATCGCATTTAACAGTAACTTATTTTTAGGTCATTAAGAAAAGGATATTATTTTGCCAATAAATTAGCGAGTTATTGCGGCAGCATTAGCCATTCTTATAGGTTTGACAAGTGGCTGTGTCTCCTACAAGAGTTCTAGGTCAAGTCTTTGTTAAAAAGTGAATTCAATGTTAATCCTAATCCCCCTCTTCAAAGCCTGTACGGAGACAAAACCTCTGCTCTGCTGTTGCCCCTCACTATGTGTCTGCATAGAGTGCATTTAGCATTGCAACAAGTGATTAATGGTTCACAGGCTCTAGTGGCTTTTATATAAAATGCATAAATGCATGCAGAATACTTTTGTAAAAGCTGATTTCTTACATCAGTACTTCGAGATTCAGGCCTGATGCAACAACTATTTCAAATCTGTAAAATCCAGTTGAGACACAAACCTGAGCATACAGTGATTGTTGTCTAGAAAGAAGACAACAACATTGCACTCTTTAAAATAAAGATTGTTTATTGGTTCCATTAAGAATTCATTGTACAAAAGGTTCTGTATAATGGGGAAAAGTGCATTAGATGATACAAAATCTAAAGTTTTTTAAAGACCTGCTCCTTGGGGTACACAATATGGTTCTTCTATGGCATTACAATGAAAACCCTATTTTGGAACCTTTATTTCTAAGAGTATAAACAGCCATTTGTGTATGATTTCAAATTTGTGTTAATTTAAGTCAGTGGTTCTCAACAGGCTATGCTTCAGAACCTAGATTTTTGAAAAGGATATAAACTTGACACAAAGAGAACAAAAACTTTAACCATATTTATGTAGCCTGAGTTGTAATTTTGTGTATATTACTGGTTACCAAAGATGAGGGCCTATCGCACAATGCTATTGCTGATGGATGAATGAATGTCAAAATACCATAGAGAGAGGTCTATCCTGTTGAAAAATGCAGTTGGTTCTAACCTGGCAACAAGATCCTGCTCAAGACCAGCTCATGAACCAGCGCTTTATGTGTTAAGCCTATTTATGTGGCTTCTCTAGCTATACACCATCACGCATTTGCATATTGCAGTTTTTATCCACAATTTCTTTATAAACCTATGAAAAGACCATGCAGCCCATTTTTGAGTCATGATCTACCTGTTCCACTGGTTTAGCTGTCATTAGCTTGTGCTTTGACAATGTATACCACAGTCTATTTGTAAAACACGTTTAGGTCTTATGGATCAAAGCCTGCTACAACTATTTACCAGTGTCAAATGCTGGAGTTTGAATGCTATGACCGGAAGAGGCCACAGAATGGGCCACTGCAAGGTCACAAGTCATTGTCTTGCAGTCACTCTTGCAGTGAAGAGGCCTAACATCACTATATGACCAGAAAACAAAGTAGCTTTTACCTAACAGCTCATTGTTGAGTTGAAATATTCAACATACTACAGCTACTCAGAATTAAAGAGGCAAATATTTTTATTGGTAAATAAGTATATATTGAGAAAGAGGCGGAGAGAGAGTTTACACCCCCCACATCTGCTGAACGTAAAGCAGTATATCCAGTTTCATGGTCATTACTGAGAGCCACATTCAGCCTGGTTTGCACTGCAGTGTTTCATGATGCCACAATGGATAGAAGAAGAGCGAACAGTCTCATTCCCTGTGGAGGTTTAGAGGTTGTGTAAAACTGTGATTTGTCACTCATGTGTGGACAGATCCTGGAAACAGATGTGCAAAATCCAACCACCAGTCAATCATTCTTACCACCTCAATCCCCAACAAACACATCATCTGAATTTGACCTCTTGACAACATGCTACAGTGGCCCAGATTCACTCTGCCCTCTGTCTGAACCAAAGTACCTTGCCTTTAATATCATTACACACCGTCTATAGTACAGGCATATAGTATTCAGCTTTACATTGTATAAGCACTTTTCTGACAATTAACAATACAATAGCATCAGGTTACAAAAATATCTTACTCTGCAAGTCAACATTGACACCGATACTTGATTTGGCACTCAATTTTTGGAAAAACAAATATTATTCAAATATATGTTCACCCTTTCAGTTGATGAAAAATTACATTTATAATGAATACACCTCTTCAATGATTATCATAATTTTTATGCACACACACACACACACACACACACAGTCTGGTTTGCCATCTTCGTGGGGACTCTCCATAGGCGCAATGGTGTTTCT
>JAUCNO010001819.1:24956853-24979020 GCA_032353835.1 Enteromius viviparus | reverse complement strand
TAGAGAGAGAGAGAGAGAGAGAGAGAGAGAGTGTGAGAGAGAAATTAAAACAGAGAGAGGGTGAGAGAAGTGCTGCTGGCAAATCACTTTGAGCCGTCATTGAGATTTATGAAAAGTGTGTGTCATCAGCTAGATGATCTGCCTCTTGGGAACTGGAATCAGTATTAAGGGTGTTGCATTAAAATCAGTTCAAAGCAAATAAAAGTGTCCTTTGGCATGTTCGACCCTGACAGATAAATTGGGCGTGTCTTGACCACAGAAATTAATCCAACACTTCTGACATCTCGCAGGCTATGAAATGGAAAAGGTGCAATGAGGCGGTACGGCCAGCATTTATATAATCATCCCGTAAATCTCCCCTTCCAATGTTCTGCTGAAAAGCCGATGGCCGAGGACGTGGTGATGTGGGGTTCTGTTAAGGGCTCTCTGGCAAAAAGAATAAGACAAATTCACATCAGTGAGAAGAAATGGTTAACACGCTCATGAAAATGCTTTGTATTAATAGGGTTTTTAAAGGGGTTAACATTTTTTTTCCGGCAAACCAACCTGAGGTAATGAGGTATGAGAATAAAGTGGTTGCCAATTTGTTTGCAGTGCGTTGGGACTGTACGGGAGTTCTTTCTGAGCCCCTGACAAGCAGGTGAGATCAAAGTAAACCCGGACAAAAGGGGCTCAACAGTGATTTGTCAGGGGACGAGAGGCATTCCCGTCTGGCTCTAGCCAGGCCCTCAGATCACGGGCGCAAAAAAAGCACGCCATGAGAAAAAGTACAGCAGAAAAGGTTCAGAGGTCAGCTTGATTTTGGTCGGGATTGTGGTACCTCCTTTCTGCAAAGGAGCCGGAAAAAAAAAAGACTAGTGACTATTAAGCTTTGCTAAATGTTGTGGAAGGGAATCTTGCATGCTATTAAAAATTCATCAGTTATTCACTGACTTCATGCAGTGACAACAACTCTTCTGTTTCAAAAACAACAAGAAAAATATAAACTGGATGCTCTTTAGTTGGTCTTTTTCTTTTTTAAATATATATATATAGAGAGAATTCTTTATGTTATGTGATCTTTAAGCCATAAGAACATTTTTAAAATAAAAATAAAAATCTCTAAAGCCCTTTTTGTTTTGCTTAGAAACTTTATACACTCTAAAAATCTTTATTCATATGTGAAATCAATGTAAACTAAACTTATTTAATTCAAATTATTGTTTCACATCACAGAATCAACCGGATTACATATAACGACAAGATTGACATATAAAAAACTATATGTCATTGTTAATATGACTATTTGCTTTTGGTAAACTATTAAATAAAGAAATATTAAGATTCAATTTAATGTTATTAAATGATACTTGCTTGACCATTTTAACTGTATTTTATCCGTTTAAATGTTTAAACAACTGACAGGCAATCATAAATGACACTGGTTAGTGTATTGTATATTGTATACTGAAGATAAAACAGGTTATATATTATAACATATTACTCACGTGATCTGTAAAAATCTGAAGCAGAACAGATGTGCATAACAAGAAGGTGTATATTCCTATATTTCATTATATAACTGTTCAGGAGTCTGGAGTCTAATGCATTTCATTAGCTGTGACTTGTGTCATTGTGTGCTGTATTTAAAACTTTTAAGTAATATCCCCATGTCTGCATGCTACAAATTCATGACATAAATTTAACTTATACCATAAATTAATGTGGAGTACAACGAGTGCCGGCTGCTCTTCCAGGGTGGGCTGAAACACTAATAGAAAACACAGGCATTTTAAAATGTTATGCATGAATTCACTGTAGTAATAGAAATACCATTTTTATGACACACCCTCATTGCATTTTAAAGAAAGGTATTAGATTTTTGAACATTTAGATGATAAGCTTGTGTACATAGGCTATTATACCTTATTATATTTCAAACTAATGATACCTTCGTTTACATCTGATTATTTACACAAAAAATCATGATATCTTGTTTCTAATTGGCTAGCGCAACATGCAATTTTCCCAATTTCCCTTTGTTTAATTAAAAAAGCAAAGGTCGCGAAGAAGTTAAAGTGATAAATGAGGGCGTGATGAAGAAAACGACTTTAATATGATACGATTTAACCGTTCGGCTTCAAAATAATCGGCAACATCCTGAGTGCACTCCCCCTCCTCTCTCTCTCTCTCTCTCTCTCTCTCATACTGATTATTACTGCTGGGCTTTGTGGGCGGCTGTGGGCCGTAATTAAAATACTTCCAGAAAGAAACAGCCGACCACATCAGAAATGCAACCCTCTGTCAGGATCAAACCACATCAAGAGCGTCTCTCTCAGAGATGGTCACCAGAGCGGCTCGTGATGTACATCAGCAGGCTCTTATATTCTCCGTCTAGTCTGACGCACACCGGGTCTGCAGCGGCTAATAAGTTTATTAGGGGCAGCTACCCGTTTTAAAACAGTGTGACAAAATGTCCTGGACGCCAAGTCATGTATAGAGAGAGAAGATGAATGAAGGGTGCCTTCCCACGAGGTTTTCTATAGCATGCGCTGGTGTTACGCCAAAGGGCAGGGAGATTTGTAGATGATGGTGCTAATTACGAGAATGGTAACCATAATGCGACCAAGATGGAAGCAATTTAGGCAGAAGTCATTTGCGTGTTACTTTTCCACCCACTAGCTGCACACACCAGGAGCTCGAGTGTATGTGGCTGCAGGGCTTTGAGTCGCACTTGCAGTCTGGTTCTTGAGAGAAGATGCAGTTTTAGTACGGCCTGCTAGGTTAAGATAAAAAGAAATGGTGGTGAAATGTGTTCGAGAGGGAGTGGAATAAGTAGCTTATTTTCTTCTTTCTCCAAAATCAAGATAGAAACTTCGGGGATTTTTTTCTTCTTCTCAAAGCGCAGGGAAATGTAGCTGCATGTTAAGGAATACGATGAAAAACAAGTCTTGATCGTTTTATTCCGAGCATCAACTGCTCTCAAAACCTGTGCTCTATAATATATTTGGAATGAATGACTGAAATGTAGATACTGCGGAATGATAATGGGCTGTCTGGAGGCTTCGCGCATCGGTGTAATAGCGCGTTAAATGTAAGGGGTGCCTGAATTATGATTTGCTTCACATATTCAAAAATATAACAAAATCGCTGTTAATTATACTGCTCGCCTAATAAGCAAACGGACCGCGTAAAAACGATTTATTTTTCTAAAAAGTGCATAACCCATGTCTCATCATGTACTTTTCCCGTTGCAAGTGACTTTTTTTCTAGCCGATTGTCCAGACTGTTTTGTCTTGTCAGTCACTGTTTTATATTATGAGTCAGAAACATTCCATAGCTACATAAATGTGGATCATTGAAAGCCAAGTGCGTATGTCTATGAATGTTAACATCACTGTCGGAAAGTGCCAACAGGCATGAAAAGAGAATCAATAGCGGCTCTCCCAGGCCAGTGTTCATGCTTAAATATAATTTTCGGATCTTTCAAAAGAAGCAAACTCTGCCCTTGGATGTCTCTCTCTTTGTGATGCGGTTTTCCGCTGTAAGCCACCTTGTGTAGTGCTGTGTAATTTTATCCACGCTGCAACCTCTTGGTTCACACAAGACTGATACCTTGCCTCCCCTTTTCCTTTGTATCAATTGGTCGGGGTTCGGGCTATTGTTGCAGGAGGGCTCTTTTATTTCTGTGCACACTGTCGATCAGCGAAATCTCACGATAGGCTCCCTGTGAAACCGACTGGCTCTTTTCTCCTCCTCGGTCAGATACAGTCTTCTTGGAGAGCAGAGTGGAACCCATGAGCACCAACGAGGCGAACCCACGCTGTTGCCACCAAGCCGGCTCTAACAGATGAACGCGATATTTTAAAGAGGGGACGGAAGGATACAACACGTTTTGATTTTAATGTTCAGTTGACTGGATCACTGACAAATGATACTTCTTTGATGGGACCCCGTGTGCCAGCTCTTTCTATTCCAGCGAGATTTTGCCGACATCCCGCCATGCCACAATGGTTATAATTCTGCTCTTGTTGTTACTGAGCTCCTTGGATCCGAGTTTACAGGAATCTCTGGCTCCGAGGCTGACCAGGACCCCAAGGGCGCCTTGTGCCAGGGGCCAGGCGTGTGACCCAAGGCAGCGGCGAGATGCTGGTGGACGCGGTGGGGTTTACGAGCACCTCGGAGGAGCGCCAAGACGCAGGAAACTTTACTGCGCCACAAAGTATCATTTGCAAATTCACCCGAACGGGAAAATAGACGGATCTCTTGATGAAAACAACCCTTTCAGTGAGTAAACCGCTCTCGACTTTTATATCTGCAAATGTCATTTTCTGCGCGCTACGAGACTTGCGTAATTGTTGAAATTGTGCGCTGACAGTATTCGGGAGGCGGCTTGCGCATTAAATAATTAACATCGAACAATAATTCACCCTGTCCGGCTTATGTTAAGCTGATGAATATAAAACATTTAAATCGGAGTTCTTACCACAGTAAAATGAAGATTAAGGCAACGATGATAGAAGTTTTGCGAACTGCACAACTACATGCTAAAATAAGGCGACGATTTAGAAAACAGTACTGCATTATTTTGGACCAAGGTAGATTTCAAATGATCCTGCTTTTATTGTATAGCTTACATCGAAATTACAATTCCCTGTCAAATTGCTTAGCCTACATTACAATCTTAAATCGTTGTTCTTTTAAATTGCAATATTCGTTTATCTGTCTTGGTTTTTCCAATTAGTCAAATCCGAGTGCCCATGGACAATTACCATATGAAAACAGGATTCAACAGACAGTTTAACATAATGACTTAGACAACGGATGTGTTTATCCAACGTAAAAGGATGATTATTCGAAACAGAAGAATGAGGAGAGCCATTAATCAGTGCAAAAAAGGATGAATAAACATCCTCTTTAAGAGGCGTTTAGTGTCTGTATATCTAACCTGACAGCGTATGCTGTGTAGACTGTGACTTAATCAACGAAAAACCTATGTAGAAATAAAATAAACAGCATATAACACAATATTACCGAACAAATTGCGAAATGACGTATTACACGTGGGTGAGATTGTAAGTTTAAAGAAAAGTGGTTTAATTAAGTTAAGACATAAATCAATTATTTTATGTATAGACAATTATTTTATAGCTATTAATTAATATTACAGTAAATTAACTTAACTATTTAGGCTAGTGCATATTCTAACAGTTACGTTTATAATCATTAATTAATAACAAACTAATCGTGAAGTGAATAAAATTACGCTTTCTAAATCATGACAGGTTTGTTAAACGACCTCGACTGACCTTGTATTTAATCCCACGCATTTTAAAGCTATTTTAAAGGCTATTGTAAATGATTTTCCCAGTTTCTAGCACGCGTACTAACCGCCCCGCTCTTTTTCTAGGTATACTCGAGATCACAGCCGTGGATGTCGGTGTTGTGGCGATAAAAGGCCTGTTTTCGGGAAGATACCTGGCTATGAATGAAAAAGGACGTCTGTATGCTTCAGTAAGTGTTATGTCACGTCGGAAAATCAAGTAGCTGATATTCGCTAGCTGTGGGATCAGATAACAAGAAGGGCTATTTGAGGCTATCGCCACATGGTGGTGTTTTTCATGCGGAACGAGTATGCCCACATGCTGCTAGATTACTGAGAGTTTGATTACTGAGTTTTGTTTCCATCACTGGGGACCTTGTCACTGAAATTGGTCAGTGGAGAGCGATAACCACATACTTTTGCTAGGAGAATGTGAGTGTTTGAGATGCTGGGAATTCAGTTGTGCAGATATTGGATTGTTTGACCTTACAACAAATTGGAAACAACATCTTGCTAAAGAACTAAGTAGTCCAGTAAAGTAATGTATTTTTTTTAACCCTTTCAGGAAGTCTTCAACCGAGAGTGTGAGTTTCTGGAGCGCATTCACGAGCTAGGCTACAACACTTATGCATCACGGCACCATGCTACAACTCAGCCTCCACCAACAGGGTCCGGGGCAGGGGGCGGCAAGCGGCGTGCCAGTTCTAAGAGGCAGTGGTACGTGTCCATCAATGGCAAGGGCCGGCCCAGGAGGGGCTTTAAGACACGGAGCACGGACAAAGCTTCCCTCTTCCTGCCCCGTGTTCTGGGCAACAAGGACCATGAGATGGTGCGCAAGCTCAGAGAGAGCCAGCGGCACCAGGCAGGCTCTCACAGAGCCCCTGTGGGTCGGGCAGAACGCAGAAGACGACGACACAGGGGCTCCAAGGGCCACAGCAGAAGGGCTGACATTTAACACTCTCTTGACACAGATGGAGAAGAGATCCAAAGCCACTGAGAGTCCAGTAGACCAAAGGAGTCACATGGAACAATTTTCTCAAGAAAGGATGATTTAAAAAAAAAAGGAAAAAAAAACCTTTGGGGAATTATGTGGCAAGAAGGGCAGAGAATGAAGAGAAACATCCTTTTCCTTTGTTTTTGCATCCGAAACACAAAGACAGTCCAGGTTCATGTGACCAAATTTAACACTACTGAAAGTTTTGTCTTTTGCGTTGTTTTTTTCATGTTCACACTTTTTAAAAGTCTTTTCTGCTAACCCAGGTGAAAAAGTACAATTCCATAAGATATGAGTGCTCTAATTTTGTACTTAATACGCTAAAAGTTATTCTTTAAGATTCTTAAGCTAATCTTAAGAACATCTAAGTGACTAAATGTGCTTTTAAAATACTGTCTCTGTATTTTTAGTACATTTCAGCTCATGTTTATAGTGTCTCAGAGTTAAGTGCACTTAGATGTTCTTAAGATTATCTTAAGTACTACTAAAGAATCGTTTTTAGTAGGCCTATATTAAGTACAAAATCATGCTAAAATAGAGCACTTTAAGTATGGAAGGTGTACTTTTTTCACTAGGGAAAGACGTGTAATTATTGTACATAACTGTACAGTCATTTACTTTTTAAGCGAGCAAGATAACATAGAGTAAATGTTTGTAATCATAAATTAGGATGTTGTACAAGTGCTTGACAATGCCAATGATGTGTTATGTATCGGACTACGGCTTTTATAGGTGGTGTACAGACAAGCACTTTTTCCTTATTGAAGTATAAAGTAGAAAACAAAGATCCATACACATAAAACAGATGCTTTTAAACTTACATGTGATAGGCTACTGTTCTTAAAACTGCAATCAGGAGTACTTTGTATAATACTAATGTAATACATATTTATTTTGTTTATATGTTTCTAAGTTATTGATGACATAGTTTCTACACTTCCAAATATCAAAGATTTTCTTCAGAAGAGATTAATAGTCACATTGTTAGAGTAACACTGTTATCTTTGAACAGTTGAACAATCCCATAAGAGTAGACTCGTCAGTTTCCTATTTTTAATACAAAATTGAGTCTAAATATATGTAATGACATCAGCTCTGAAGTATAGTTTTAATAAATGTCATATGTATTGAACACTGTAAGCTGAGTGCATTAAAACGGCATTGTTTGACACTGAAAGCTAAACGTCTGGAGGAATGTCACCAATAAATTATATGAAAAAAAAATATATATATATATATGCATATATGTATATATTTTGTTTTATTGCTAAGCATTTGATACAGTGGCATAAAAGACTAGAGTGAATGATTAATGATATTTTACTTCGTTCCCACCTTGCATGCATTCTCCGTTTTTAGAATAGCCTACATAATAGAAATTAGGTGGAGCTTAATTAAAACTTTGACAACTAAATTAATGGCAATGTCTGCAGATATATTCACCGCAACTGTGATAGTGATCGCATAGGTTTTGAAGTCTCTCAGCGGTCCAGCAAAAAGGGACTCCCTCTTGGGACCATCCCCCCATTCTCCTTAACTGCCTCAAGTGACATCATCTAGAAGAAAAGAAAATAATAAAAAAAAAAAAATGGGAGGAAAGCAAAACACAACCACTTGGTAAAACAGCCAATACTCATAGAAATTACGATTAATTTTTATTATTTTAAAACAAACTTGTGTTTCGCGTGAAGAGCGGCTACTTGCAAGAACAGAGATCTGTGCTTTTGAAATCTATAGGAGAAAAAAGACGTGTTATTCTATACTTCGAAGCTTCCTGCCGGTCACAATGGCATATCTCTGGGGGAACCTGGGAAGCCGTGTCGCTTGAGACATTCTTCTTCCTTTTTCTAAACGACGAGAGCCTGTGATCTGAGAAACAAGGCAATCCCCGATGAAAAAAATATGTCTTAGAAAGTGTAACGCGTTGTATAGTTTGTTATGAACACCAAACTCTAATATTACTTAACTGGAATGCCGGACTCTAGACAAATGGCACTGTTTGAATGAACCTTTGTCTTGTCATCCTGATAGCTTATTTTTCACAAACCCATTCATATGCACATAAATACATGGGAGGCGAGATCAAAGCTTTCCGCGACGTCAAATATTATATTCTACAATCACCATATTAATCAGAAACCGAGGATTGCGTTCTTCCCTGTGGCCAATGAAAAAAAATACAAATAAGTGGTTTGCCCTCAAAATTATGGGTAACATGATTCAGATTTATGATGTATTCTTTTAAAATTAAGGTATACATTCCAAAACAGTCTAATATCATAAAAAGTCTCAAAAGACAAAACATCCATTATAGCCTACTCTGTTTTATATTAAATAGCACTATTGCAGTTTCTATTTTCTAACACTGATCTAATGCTACCCGATCTCATGAAAGTGGGAATAAATAGTATGCAAAATGAAAATGAAAACGAAAACCCGTGGTATAGAAACGCAAAATGGACTTTGGTGTGTGTATATGCTACGCGATGAGTAGAATACGTGTTGTATGGGTAGATGCGTAACATATGCACGAGAAAACTGCTTATCATATGCACGCCAAATTTTTTTTTTACCATATACACGCGAAAACTGCGTGTTTGGTGCACACCAAACACGTGTGTCTGGTATATGCATCAAAGTCAATTTTTTCATATCCATACCACGAGTTTTCGTTTTTAATTGACGAACTGTTTATACGCATTTTCATTAGACCGGGCTCTCTGATCACTGGAAAAACTTACTTATTACTTACTTATTCTGCCCAACGACAAAAAAATCATACAAATAAATAAATTTAAAAAAAAAATCACTGAACCCGTGAGCAAAGTTTTTCATGCTCTTTGGTCGTAGCTCTAAATACCTATTCAGGCACACGACGCCCCTATTAGTTCAGTGGCATATAACAAGTAAACAGAGACCCAGGGGTTAAGGTTCAGCGTCCCGATAGAGCGACTTCTGATGACCTGCCTTCAACAATGACGCGTCTGCCGCCATGTCGAGGGCATATAAGCGCTCATTAACCCTGCTGCCAAAAAAAAAATAAGGCCATAAGATCGGGCTGTCGGGTCATGTTGAGATTGCACCTCACGTGTAATTTTGAATGAGAACAGAAAGTGTACAAGTTCTACAAAAAGAAAGAATGAATATACATAAATTAAAAAAAAAATATTTCCAAAATGACTGCTTTTAAATCTATTGATAATTAAATTACCCAACGAGTGCTTTCTCAGAAATTACTTTAAGCCGTGCACTATAGTGAAAACTGCTCCAATTAAAATCACTGTGATTCAGTCTCATTCTTCTCCGGCCCGAGGGCCCCAAAGGGCTGCTCCTCGTGCCCATCTAATTGGTATCGTCAGGAATTCCTCAAGCATTGACCCAGCGGAGCCTGAGGGGTCTTTGTTCGTACAGACAGGCCTCCTACTGGCCATCTTTGTGGACCCTGTAGAGTTGCTGACCTCTGCACTAACATCACACCATATTGCTTCCAGCTTGACTGTTTTTTAAGTGATACGTTTATTAATGTTGATAGCATAGCAGATAAAATAACACATAATCGAGTGTCAAGCTGTAAAACGCTAGGGTACACTTCTGAAGTATTCCTACAAATACCATAATGAGACGAAGAACGCTCTGTGCAAAGTAATGATTAAGATAATAAGCACACGTTTGAAAATAAATTCCACTAACACAAAGCAAACTTTCCTGTCTTCACTCAATAAAGCTATGTGTAAATTTAACTGTAGCCTATAGGCCTAATTGTCTGGGCAAAATAAATCCTATTTGAATTAGTCACACTAACACGATGCCGGGAAGCTTAATGCACTCCATCATCTCAGCAGGGTAAGTTAGCAAATTCTTCTCTGTATTTCCAAATGCGTCCTACAGAGGGAAGCACTGACTTCTGTCCAGTTTCTGTGAAATCACAGAACTTCTTCAAATGTTTGTTAGTGCAATAAATGTGTAATTTGAAGGGCGAGATGTCTCTTCTGTGTTTGATAGACCAATCAAGACGTTCTTTGAGGTGTGCTGCAATTAAAAAGCGGTAAACGGTATTACATTGACAAAAGATATTAGAGGAGTAACTGGCCCTCTCTACAGTTGCTCAGCAAACCCAGCACACTATAATAGTATCAATGTATCACTATGAGAACTCACAACACACAGGATTGTGCCTGATTTATCAAATCCTAGAGCGCTGCAACTAATTCAACTCACTCAAGTCAGTTCCTCACGACCTATCATTACGTATTCACGCCACAATTACTTAACAGAGCTATCTAAAAGGGATATCTTTGTTTTAACCCAAAACGTTTTAAAAAATGTGCCTGAACAAACTAGTCTACACACATTTGAGAGGCGGATCAGAGGCGGTTGAGCGCGACTGCAGCACCATGGAGAGCGGCTGAGCGCCCTGTTATTATTAAATTCACTTCATTCCGCTGCTTGTATTCAGAAAGTTGGTGCGGCTTTAAGAACTAGACTAGTTAAATCGTGCAGCAATGGTTTGTTGCTATTTCTATATCAAGAGCAAACCCTCGGTTTAAAATGTAACAATGACTTCCATTTAGCATATATAAGACGTTCATTATCGGTCAGCGACGGACTGAATTATGAAAGCATGGTGTGTGGGTCTAAATATAACCTCTGGTAAAGACCGTTTGAGTTTTTGTCATGATAATTTAGCAGTGGCTATAAAGCATCACACGCCTTTTCGATTTGGGTATCCAAATGGGTCAAAAAACAAGTCTGTTTGATCAGCGTCTGTGCCGCCAACATGTATATAAAACCAGCCACACATGCTTAGATCAAATGAACCGCTTGACAAACGACCCATTCCTGTGTGCAGAAGACCCCCATCAGCAAGCAACATTTAGTGAACCGTCAGAGCTCGGATGGGTGGGATCGCCTAGATACAGGTTAAGCAATTTGGGTAACAGGCACTGTGTCTAGAAGGTATTCAACTCTCCTTTTTGAAGTTAAGAGATGAGAGTGCTCTGTCTGGAGGAAACGTTGTCATGCGAAACAAAGGCGGGGTAAGCAAGAGTTATAGTGAGGGAACATTTGGTTTGTGTGCCATGATGATTTGTTTAAGCAAATCGGTCCCAGATATCGGCCGTATACTTTTAAATCTGCAGAGCTGCCTTGTTTAATTAATTAAGTTTTGGACATTTTACTACTTCCTCAAAATACAATTCATTTGGGTGGATACCAAATTTTACCTTTTTACTATTATATATTTTCTTTCATTAGTTTGTTCTTAATAATGTTAATGTTATGCAAAAATAATGTGCACCAAGTACATTGAACAAGTGTAACATCTCAAAAAATAAATAATTAAAAAAATTAAATAGTTAAATTTAAGTAAAAATTATCGATACGCAGAGAGCCCCTAAAATGCATTTAGACATTAATATGAAGCTAAATAACAAAATATCTTCAAATAAATGATTTTTCTTCGAACCGAGTTTTTTGAGAACACATGAAGTTACCGCAAGTCCTAACAGAGTAACACCATGTCTTAAATTTAAACATTGCATTTTTTAATTATTTGAAACGTAAACTCATTTTTGTTTTGATATTTTGTCATTTACCGCGAACAAATTCACCAAGTGTGGTGAAAATACCCCAATACTTATCTACACCAGTGGAACAGGCAAATTTACTAACTGTCCATGAAGAACTTGTTTGTTTCTTATCAACAAAACATAAAAGAGTCATTCTCCTATAAACGGACGTGTAATTAAACCCTCTGCGTAATTTGCTCCAATATAGTAAATACACCCTCGAGTATTCATTCAGCCTGAGCAGTCGGTGCGTTAAAGAGGTGTTCATTTTGGGTGGAATTATCTTCACGTACTATCCTTACGAAAGCCTCTATCAATAGTAACGCAAATTACAATCTTTTGAGGTTTCAAGTAGGTGTCTTACTTTTATGTTGATAAGTGTTTTGACCATCCCCCATGGTCTTTCCGTTTTACGTCGCATCCTCTACACAAGCAGCAGGGAGCGCGCATTACCCGGGGCCGCGGAGAGAGCTTGACTCACAGTGTGATGTTTCCAGCGGTTTACACGTTCTCCCCCACAATGCTCTGACGCACAGCATTCACAACTAGACACTCGTAAGAGGTCAGCTGCAGAATTGTCATGCTGAATTATCTAGAGGTCTTTACGCTGTCAGAGGGATGTGCTCCTTTACAGAAATTATGTTTGCACATCAACGTGTGTATGTCATTTTCATAAGAATTTATGTCATTACGCATCCCATTTCCTTATTTTATTTACCAGAGTATTGTTCTTTGGTGGAACAGGGGCGCTTTTTCTCGAATTTGTGTTTGCAATTCGTTCGAATTCGACTTTTCCTGTTATTGTTCAGCTATAGAACGGTCTCCTGCCTGATTACGTTATAATTTTCGATACATCCTCCCATACATAAATTATTTTATTTCTGTCCGATTTTAAAGGAAGCCTACACAAAGACTCAACTATATATTAAGCGAATTGTTGAGGGGTTTTGCAAAGCGCACAGCCTACACTAAACTTATTTTTTATTATTTATTATAAAACAGCCTACTTTTCAGTAACTACAAAAAGCAATGACACTTTCCACCTGCCGCCAAATGGACCTTTGCGAAAAGAAATCTAGTTGCTGAACGCGTGTAACCATAGCAACGGATCATTGTCGCAAAATACATTCTGCAAAAAAAGTAGTAGGTTACCATAATTTGTCGCTTTATTACACACTCTCATAATATTGAAGGTAGTTAAAAATACCTATATATTACAGGTGCGTCAAAGCAATAATGCGCGAGATGACCAATAACAAGCTTCTAAGAATGCCTTGCATTCAAAGTCTTTCGGATTTGAAACTGATACAGACATTATTCCTATAGACATCGGCAATGCACTGTCAAAGTTTATTGTATGGAATCGGTTATGACGTTCGCCTCTCTCACTAGCACGCGCGCGCACACACACGCGCTGTAGTCTCACTGCCCACGGCATGGACGTGCGCACATTATAAGGAATCAGTGTGCTCAGAGTGGCGCAGAAGGCTGCTCCGTCATGCACTAGGTAGTGTGTGATGTAATTTCGCTGCAGATATAAATATCGTCGGCAAGGGAAAAGTAGCATGGCTGAGCGAGGCTAGAATTGACGGGTCAACATTTTCCAACTTTTGTGTGAAAACAAAACAGCTTGAACACCAGTCTTGAGTGTGTAGTGCCTTGAGAGGAAACCCACTGAGCGCGACTTCATGCCGCTCACCAGGGTTGTCCGTAGCTCTGTCCGTGAGTAAACCGTTTTGTGCGTCTTTTTGGCTGCCGACACAAATAGAGAGAAAAACGGTAGTTTGGTGTCTTCAACTCTTTCAGGCGCTCACGTACCGCTCAGAAGGATGAGTGTCCATTCTGCCCTATTACCAATACTGGTCTTAGGACTTATGACAAGTTCAGTGCGCTGCGCTCCGCTGCCCGGTGGGCAGAACGGACCTGTGGAGCGACGCTGGGAGACCCTCTATTCGCGCTCTCTTGCCAGAATTCCCGGGGAAAAAAGAGATATCAGCCGGGACAGTGATTATCTCACGGGCATTAAAAGACTGCGACGTCTCTACTGCAATGTTGGCATCGGGTTTCATCTTCAAGTATTACCGGACGGTAGAATTACCGGCGTGCACAACGAAAACCGTTACAGTAAGTTTCATCTGTTATTTGTAGTTATGCATGCTGAATCGGCTGTTGGATTTGACACTGTCACCCAAATAATATTGAATTACGAAAAAGAAATAGCTTATAGAATTAAGACAAGTAAATGAACACTTTATGAACAGGACTAACGCGCAGTGGCTGTTATTCAGTAAAAATAAGCGTAATAAAGCTGAGTTACATGCATTCAACATCATGCCATGTTTGATAACATCAACAAAGTCTGTTGTAGCGCTTCCATTTACATTTCCCGAATCAAGTCAGGTGTGGTAGTGCACCAGCATCTGGCATCCTGCGTTACGCACGCAACAGGTCTCTGTAACCAGAGCAGGACAGGAACCGGGCCAAAATCCCAAGCCTAAAGTTAGGAGCCAGATAAACTCATTCTTTACGGTAGATAACCCTTCACTCTTAAAAATAAATAAATAAAGGTTCTGTAGTGATTCTTCTCATGAATAACCATTTTGGCTGTACAGCCGGTTCTTGAATTGCTGTTTGCTTCTAAAGAGCTATAGATTAAACTTTTTTGGATTTTTTGTTTTGTTTTACTTTAGGCTAAAAAACACATTTCTGAGATCATTATTTTAAGAATTTCAACCTCTTGTCAATTCAATGTAGATGAAATAAACAACAGGCGTTCTAAACCTCTGTGTTGACGCACTGCATAACAAACTCAAGAAATATTGGTTATATTTGTCAACATCAGCTTAATCACAGCATAAACAAACACTGGTTATTTTATCATTAAATAAGAAACATTGTTACAAAGTTTATTACCAAGTTTTCCTTACACCCTTCTAAAGTGGTCAAGGATCTGATAATAACAATGCTCTTTTTTTCTGACACGTGTCAATCAAAGCATCAACGAAATAAAACACTAATGATAACTTATTGAAGAAAGACGTGGCTTAAAATAAAGCGGAAATAATTTAAATATAAATCTTAGTGGTTTTACAGAGAAAGAATAGATGTGACATTACGTTTGGGAAATTTGAAGAGGCGGAAAGTGTCATTTCCTTCGAAAAGGATGCTCTGGCAACTTAAACGTAAACACGTACAATTTTTAGAAAGGCAGTCATGGTTGGGAGTTGCCAGACAGGGCTAAAGATATAAGCCAAACAAGGTCATTTATTTTCTTTGTTGTGTGTTTAAGGTCTTCTTGAGATATCTCCGGTAGAGAGGGGAGTTGTGACACTGTTTGGCGTCCGGAGCGGGCTATTCGTGGCCATGAACAGCAAAGGAAAGCTTTTCGGATCCGTGAGTATGAAATGATTTACAACGGGTTTCCGCCCGTGAATGTTCTTATCAGAGCTCGATGACATATCACCCTGTACTTGAGATGTATCCCCTCACCACCGACCTCCCCCTCCCCGTCCCACAGTCTCCGACAGCGTTACATTGTTGAACTCGTCTGTGGCGTGCTTCTAGTGACTAGTGGTGTTTTCATTGTGGGACGGACAAACCCAGGAACGGTAGCGCAGTAGATCATTCGGACTACGCATTCCATTCTTAGCATTGCCAGCCAACACATGTACCTACTGTCCTTCCCAGTCAGAGTAAAGATGAACTGGCCAAAGAGGACCACCCAAACATAATACTGCCAGCCTCTCCGATTTCTTCAAGCATAGACTGACCAAGACCCCCAAAACACCCACCCAGAATGACCCAGAATTCGCGTAATTTGATGACAGATGTCATTTTTAAACCAGTCAGGCCAAGCCAAGAATCTATTAACTTTGGTTGTCCCTTTAAAACCAATCATGAAGACTGTCTCTTTGCTGTAGAAACAGTTATTGTTTGATCCATAACATTTCTCTTATCGCTATAATATTTAATCAAAATGCCGATTATATTATGACTCATGAGAAGATGAAATGTCAATGAAATTAATGATTCCTATGTCCTTTTTTATTTATTGTAGACGCAGTTCACAGATGAATGCAAGTTCAAAGAAAAGCTCCTTGCAAATAATTACAATGCGTACGAATCTCTGGCACATCCCGGGATGTACATCGGACTAAGCAAAACTGGCAAAACAAAAAAAGGAAATCGAGTTTCGACATCCATGACGGTGACACATTTCTTGCCTAGAATTTGAGCTCATTTGGAGGGGCGCGAGGTGGAGGAACGACGATGCACTTTCTACAGAAGTAACATGTGAGGTTAAGTGTATCATGTCATGTATGTAAATATTAGACTATTTATATCTGTTGATTTTATATTCATCTCAACGTCCTCTTTCCGAGGTGGAAGACAACAATTAATTTATTTGTTATTTGTTAATTTATCCTCATTGCTGCTACCACGTGTTCATATACAAGTGAAATTCCTACAATGTACATTTTTGTTTTGCACTGTTTGTGTTGTTCTAAAGCAACGGTTTTGGAGAGGTAGTCAGCGTAGACGCCATATTTATTTTTTTCGCGAGTGAAAATAAGGTTTCTGTTCTTCAGAATAAATGGTGTACAGTCACTGGAAAGGTTTTTGGAAAGACTCATTGCAATTTTGCGTCCGCTAAACGATCAACACTGAGTGTAACTCTATCCGTCGCAGCGCACGTCCTGATTTTGCCAAGTACTATATGTCCCTAGGTCAAATGCTTTGTTCACCCTGGGCCAACATCTCGATGCAAAAATATAGTCTTGACCATATCTCTACACGTTAACCTACCCTTACCCATGAGTAATGCCTAAAATCATATTTAATGATAGATGAATGACACTGATGTACAAGCACCAAACTCTGATTGTTAGCCTAAACTTCACAAAAACTGTAAACCATTTCTTCAAATCTGATTGGTTAATCACAATGTTGTCCCAGGGTCAACAAAGATGTTGGCCCAGGGACATCTTGCACTTGGCATAATCAGGTTTGCTCCGTTGCAGCCCTGCGCAAAATTAAATATGGTGTCTGCGCTGACTAAGGTCCATTTGTCCTTCGTTGGAAAGAATATGAAAGTCTTAGGTCAAGCATCCTATCGTTAAGGTATATCAACCCCCATAGTATTAGCACTGGAGCAATTGTCCAAAGTCTGAGCTCCTTTGTGCGGAGCTCGGATCTAACTGAAGCAGTATCGGCTTACTCTAGCTTACTGAAGTTCTACCCCTTCAAATCTGTTTTTAGCTCTGCCGGGGGGTTGAACTTTGAACTTATCCGCAGTCAATCTTTGTCACATCTCTAAGGCTCTGGGTAAAGAGAAGTAGCTTCTTTAACATACAGACATGAATTGAAGAATTTAAAGGCATTGCCATGCAGATACTGTACCTTGGGCCCCTTTAAAGAGACACGCTGTACAAAGCCAAGTTCAAGTCAGTCATTGCTGGGCATCTGGCGGGAAATCAGTCATGTTAAAGATCAGTATTTTTCTATGGTGGTAACACGGAAACAGTGTTGAGAAGAAATGACAGTGTTGTGTGTAAGTGAACGAAGGGTTAAGGTAAAAGCAACTTCCACAGTGAGTTACGAGGAGGCGTATTGCCCAATTTTTGTTTTGTTTTGTTTGCTTGTCTTTTTCTACCTCATGCAGTTTCCAACTGACAGTTTCCTACTTTGAAAACCAGCTGACATAGAATGTTTAGTTCTAAGTTGCTCTTCTGAGGCTACTGCTACTCTGTGAAGTTCTGGCGGCCATTGCGTCCTAGTTGCGCCTTGTCACGTTTGAGCTATCTTTACCCTGTGATTTACTTTTAGAAAGGATAATCATGTTGGAAATATTTGCAGACAGCTGTTAGACTATACTATATGCTCAACCAGTAACCCTATATTTTTCTTTATATATTTTGTAAATGCAATATGGTGCAAAACTGAGAAGCAGCTTTTAACATGGTATGATGTTAGTAAAATAAACATTAAGATATGATGCATTCATGCAGGGAAAAACAAGCTTTCCATATTGAACTTTTTAAAAACACATATTCGAGAGATTATCTTTAAAAAGCATTCCTTATTTTCATCGAACTGGCCTGCAGGTACACTTAATTGAAAGAAACTATAAATATACCTGAGGGTAAACTATACTAATAAATATATGGGCTTCACATTAAAGAAAGCATTAAGAGACAGTTTTAAAGCTAAACCTACCGACTGACCCCAAAAGCAAGAACACATTCACATGGTTTTATTTAGCGTTATCTCAAAGCCGTGGTATTTCAGTTGTTACGTGTCCAAATTTGCCACTTGTTTCTTACCAAGCCCTGCCTGGATGTGCACATCAATTAGATGAGCTACCTGAGCTAATGCTGGAGGAGCGAGGGCTGTCCGTGTTTCTCTTTTACGCAGCTGTGCCAAACCTCTTTCCAAATGGACATGATTTGCATCAGTGTGGATGTTGTTTACAATAGACCGAATGGCCACTGAAGGCAAATTGTCCCTCTGACCCTTATTACAATGTAGAACTGACACAAAGCATTGGCCTTGATTTGTTTAACCAAAAAATACAATATCAACAGGCATGACCTAATAGCCTGAGATTTGTGAATTTCAATACAACAATGTTTTTGATGTGTTTTTGAACAGGGATATATGTGGTGTATTAAAATAAAAACATTTTCTGTCAGTTTCCATACAGTTGTGTTTGCATCCTAGGCAGAGCTCTGAGTCCTGTAGTAGTGCGCTCTGGATCCTGTTTTACCAAATATTGTCTGTAGTTTTATACAGGTCTTGTTAAATATTGTGATGTATGTGCTGTGCACATGATGATACCCTAACTTAAATGGAAGTTAATAAATACGTAAATCAAACTGGTCTGAGTGTTTCTAATTCTTCCTACAAAAGCACAAGAAGGTTCAATGAAACCGACAGCTGTGGTTGCGCAAAACACGTAAAACTAGAATATCTCCCAACATAACTATAGAAAGGGGCCTTTCCCTGGTGAAGCTAAAAATATGCTCACAGACTTGTGTCACTAGACTATGTGGATCCGCCTGGAGTGCTGCGCCTGATACTTGTACAAGGACAGCACTGCCAAGACACTCTGCTGCTGTTATTTAAATTGCCAAGGCCCAGTTTACAGATTGGGTGGTTTTGCCAAGTGGTCACTTCTGGGAGTGGAAACCTCTCTTTCAACTTCTGTGAACGCTTCCAAAGGTTGAGGTGAGGACTCCACTGCAGCCCTTCCAGGCATGCATTTCCACTGAAAGGGGACCCCGCTTAAAGTGGTGTTGGCCCTTCCTTTTTCTGCAGATATGACAGACTGGCCTTTGTGAGGCCGGGATTGGCTTTTACTCTAGATCAACTGCCAATGCTATTGTCTTTCTTTAGTACAATCCACAAACTGACATTTTATGCAAAGAGAGAGTTATGCATTTCCATGTTGTATGGCAAGTAAGTGTAGGATAACAAAAGGAGACATGAATGACAAAGGACAATCCACATCCACCCAAACATCCATTTAGTTGTCTTTTTCTCTAACAATAAACATTGGTCTATCGCTTATTTATTTATTTGTTTGTTTGTTCTTCATTTTATTTTGAACAGTTAAAAGATACATTCGTTCACATTCAACAGGTGAGGATGGCAAAAAAAGTACACAGAGTGCACTGAAAATAAATAAATAAATAAATGTTTAAATTTTACTTAAAAAATGGTATCTAAGTATAAGTAAAAAAAAAAGAAAAAAAAAAATGAACATAACTTTCCTCACACCTTGAATGAATGTACATATTGATTGTTATTTTCAAAAATACCTATTTTTAGAGTATTTAAGTATTTTTAGAAAATAATGAATTATTAATTTATAAATATCATACATTTTTGGAAAATGAAACCACATGACATTTTATACAAAATTTATATAAATGAAATGTGACTTGTCATAAAAAGTCAAACTATCTTTTTTTTTTATTATATAATTTTCTGAAAGTTGACTGCACTACAACACTTGATATTGTGGACAAAAACTTTATTTAATGAAACATATATAAACATTATATATAGTTTCATTAAACAAGGTGTATATATATATATATATATATATATATATATATATATAGAAAAAAAAAAAATGTGAACAAAAAAAAATGTGTTTGTACTGTGTGTATTTATTATATATATATATATATAAGGCACACACATGCAGTATATATTTTCTAAATATTTACAAGTATTTACTTGCCCATATTTATATTCATATAATTTTTGTTTTAAATAAATATATTTAATATATAAGCATAATCTATTTTTCTGACATGTATACATGCATGTGTGTCTAATAATACATACATAATAAATATCCACAGCACACATAAACATATTATGTAAACAAAAATGGTTATTTTGGTAGTTATTACTCGCAATCAATTTGACATATATACTGTATATATAGTTATTTTCGTATTATTAATTTAGCTAATTTAAATCAGAAATTAAAAGCATGTTTATAATAGAAGAGGTATATTCAGGTCATCGTACATATAAATCGCATGTGTAATGTCCATTTGAATAAATTTGACGTCATGCCATTGATCCTTACTTTACAATACACACTCTGCACCCAGTATATTCAAATAAACCTATCACTTTAAAGCAGGACAGGCGAAGTGAGACAGGTGTGGTCACTTAATACACATGTATTCCTGGCTATGAGCTGGGGCTAAATGGAGCCCTATCATTGCCCAGAAGAATGACAACTTTTTGCTCCAATAAACTTAGTCTGCCATGTATGAGGGTTGTAAAGGCCCTCCTAAAAATAGTTTCTCTTCACCGCCTATCCACGTCAGTTTCATTGTCTGTCAACCAAATAAACATCAATCCACCTCTCAAGTACTTCTTCTCCATTAAGTTGTTTGACCCAAAACTGTCAATATATCATAACAGGCCTTTCAAGTTCTTAAGAGCACAAAGACTTCAGAAGAAGGGCCAATGGTCTAACAGCTCACAACAATGTGTTCGCTAACAGAAAGTATATTGAGAGTAATTCACTTGCTGATGCTCTGGCAGCCAGGTGGAGGCTTTAAGCTGAAGGGAGGAGAAGGAAGCAGAGGAGGAAGGTGGAACGAGACACTTTGGCTGCTTTGGCATTGTCTGTGGTCATGCGTATGGCCCATCCTTCTGTAAGAACAGAGAGACTTTGACACATGTAGCACTTCAAGGGCAAGTCAAAACCACTTGCGTTACAAATAACATTACATGACCTCAGGCAATACATGTCTAACAATACAGTCAATCACAGACAAATACACTCCCATTCAAAGATTTGGGTTTGGTAAGGTGGTTTTTGAAATTTCGGTGTATCTGAACACAGGATTTTAACTTATGATTATATGTTTAGTAAAAAGTACATTGTGAAATATTTTTTGCAATTTAAAATAACTGTTTTCTACTTTAATAGTGTTATTTATTCCTGTATTTTCAGCAGCCATTACCAGACATGATCATTCAGAAATCATGATTTGGTGCTCAAGAAACATTTCTTACTTATCAATGTGGAAAAAAGTTTGTGTAAACCGACATATATATTGATTTTGTGATAAATAGAAAGTCAGACAGATAGATAGACAGATAAACTGACAGACCAACCTGATCTCACAGAATTGCGTGTAATAACCACGGTGTTAGTATCACGTAATTATCGAAAATTCTGTGATGACAATGTGATTCAGTAACAGGCATCGGTCTGTCAAATATTGGGTAATGATACTGCAATTATTGCATATGTTTTGGGGTGTGATTTTTCACTGTAAAAAAATCAGATTAATTTATATTACTTTATTTATACATTTATGAGCACGTAACCCAACACCTGCCCCTAAACCTACCATCCATTAAGATAAACTGGCAGATACAACTACCAACATTATTTATAAAAAAGTATTAATATTCAAATTCTTCCGAGGGAAAAGGATTGATCACCATCTCTCCGTCCACCGTGACTTATCTGTACTGCAGCTGACGAGAGTGTCTTTTGAATAAGATATCAACACGTTAAAGGAGCGGGATAATTTCAGCGATTAAAACCTTGTATTATACTCTCTTCTTTGCATAAAGACATGGTATGGCTTCAGAAGGACTTGAAATGCAACAACCTGTTTATAATGCTTTTTTTACTGCTTATGGTCAGTTTTTGCAATAAATACCTGTAACTGCGCTTTTGTGTGTGTGTGTTTTATATTGTTCAGAAGTGGGTAGGTTTAGGGTAAAGGTGGGGCTAGGTGCTACAATGAAAGTATACA